>BQNB010014423.1:0-72293 GCA_026074375.1 Tanacetum coccineum
TTTCATGTAATAAAGAGAAACTTCCCGTTCTTTGCCATGCTTGTCAGCTTGGTAAATACGTGAAGCTTTCGTTTGTTAGTTCGTCTAATTCTGTTACTTCGTGTTTTGACATTGTTCACTCGGATTTGTGGACCTCTCCAATTCAGAGTCTTTCTGGTTTCCAGTATTATGTTTTGTCTAAATTTCTGTTATTTTGTAATTATGTTCGTACTCAGTTTAAGTGTGAAATTAAGTCATTTCAGTGTGATCATGGTGGTGAATTTGATAATCATGCTTTTCATAAACTATTTAACGATAACGGTATCCAATTTAGATTTTCTTGCCCCCGCACCTCACAACAAAATGGCAAATCTAAACGTATGATCCGTATAATTAATAATCTCATTCGTACTTTATTGTTTCAAGCACATTTACCACCCAATTACTGGACCGAGGCACTTAATATGGCAGTCTATTTATTGAATATTTTACCTTCCCGTGCCAACAATAACGAGATACCCTTTACCCGCCTGTTTGGTGCGCAACCCGATTATAGTGTCCTTCATGTTTTTGGATGCCTTTGTTATCCATATATAGATACAAATCACAAACTTGGACCACGTGCCACACCTTCCATATTTCTGGGACATGCTGCCAATCATTTTGGCTATCGTTGCCTTGATCTTAACACCAATAACATTTCCCGTCATGTGACCTTTGATGAAACGGTGTTTCCGTTTCCCTCAACTAAATCCACTACCAGACCTTTCTATAATTTTTTGGACGATTCCACTGACCTTATTTCCACAATTATTCGCACCGCTCCCATTACTCCCGTTCCAGCACCGGTCCATACTCTACTAGTTGACGTACCTACACCACCTACACCTCCTCCACCACCTACGCCTCAGTCTATGCCCCCAAATTGTACCTGAACATGCACCCGCTCCCACTAATGATCCACTAACTGTGTCAATTCATCCCATGGTCACACGTTCTTGTATCGGGACTACTCGTCCTAATCCTCGTTACGCTGGTCATGTGTCTACTATCTCTCCCTTACCTCGGTCTTATAAAGAATGATCCCAATTGGGCGAAATGGCAAATGTTTGACGAGTATATATGCACTTAATTTTTTTTTAAAAATAAAACTTGGACTAGTGTACCTCGGCCGGAGGGTGCCAATATTGTTCGTGGTATGTGGTTATTTCGCCATAATTTTTTGCTGATGGAACTCTAGTCGTATAAAGGCACGTCCATGTTGCCAATGGTAGCATGCAGGTTGAGGTGTTTTGATGTTGATGAGACTTTTAGTCCGGTTGTTAAACCGGGTACGATTCGCACTGTTCTTAGTTTAGCTGCTTCTCGACATTGGCCGGTTCATCAGCTTGATGTCAAGTGTTTTTTTACTTGGTGGCTTAGCTGAACTGTTAATATGCATCCAGCCTCCCGTTTTCGAGACCCATGAGCAGCCGATTAACGTTTTGGTTTATTGCAGCGATCTCTCTATGGCTTAAGTAGGCACTCTCCCTGTTCATCGTTACGCTTACTAATACTGTTGATTTACTCTAGTCGTTGTGACTCCTCTTTATTTAATTACGGGGACAGGGTGATGATACAACACTTTGTTACTTTATGTTATGACATTGTTCTCACTGCTTCAATCTGATCGTTTGCTACAGCAATATATTCTTCTTTACATCGAGAGTTTTCTTATGACAGATTTTTTTTTTTTGGGGGGCCACTTTAATTATTATTTGGTATTTCAGTTTTACGCGTGACTACTCTAGGTTTGTTTTCGGTCATAGCGTAAGTATTCTATGGAGATTTTGGATGCGGTTGCACATATGTTGAGTTGTAATTCTTCTCGGGACCTCCTGTAGATACTGAGTCCAATTGGGGGATGGTGGATAACTCGGTTTGTTGTCCTACCTTATACCGGAGTTTAGCAGATTCTCTTCAGTATCTCACATTCACTAGACCTGATATTACGTATGCTGTGCAGCAGGCTTGTCTTTATATGCATGATCCACGAGAGCCTCATTTCTCTGCTCTCAAGCGGATTTTGCGGTCTTAAAATATTATAAAAAAAAAAAATTTTATTGATTGTAAAATAAAAATGTTTTCTTTTTAAAAAAAATTAAATTTTATGTATCAGGGGTCTTTGGACTATGGTTTACAGCTATTTATC
The DNA here is from genome assembly GCA_026074375.1 of Tanacetum coccineum. Classification (NCBI taxonomy): domain Eukaryota; kingdom Viridiplantae; phylum Streptophyta; class Magnoliopsida; order Asterales; family Asteraceae; genus Tanacetum; species Tanacetum coccineum. The sequence goes on from BQNB010014423.1 coordinate 2,171, forward strand.
ATCTACTACTGACTCCTAGATTGCTTATTCGATGCTGATGGGCTGGTTGCACGACTACGCGACAGGTCTACTTTCGGTATTGTGTTTTTTTTTGCAACAACTTACTCTCATGGTCCTATAAGCGTCAGCCGACGCTTTCTCGTTCCAGTGCTGAGGCTGAGTATCGTGGTGTTGCCAATGTTGTTGCTGAGACATGTTGGATCCGGAATTTACTTCGTGAGCTTCATACTCCTTTATCTTCCGCCACTATTGTGTATTGTGATAATGTGAGTGCTGTGTACTTGCCGTTCCTAATCCGGTCAACATCAGCGTACCAAGCCACTATAGATTATTGATAATTCATTTGTTCGGGATTTGGTTGCTACTGGGCAAGTTCGCGTTTTACATGTTCATTCTCGGTTTCAGTATGCGGATATCTTCATCAAGGGCTTACCTTCGGCATTATTTGATGAGTTTCGTGACAGTTTAAGTGTTCGTTGTACTCCCGCTTCAACTGCAGGGGAGTGTTAGCAGGCTTATGTTTTGGGCTTAGGGTTATCTTTGTATTACTTGTATTTATACTCGACAACTTGTATGGGGGGTTTTTTATAATCAATAAAACAGAACATTGTATCATACCTACAGCCTCAACCTACTTTTCAGTCCATTCTTAACATATTACTGTTTTGCTGACTTGTAAAAGATGTATGATCCTAATCCAGTCGAATGGTACAAAGGTCGTCGGTGTAGTATGTGGGGCGACTACACTTTTATCTTTACTCATGAACAATTTTGCGTAAGTTGTGTTTGATTTTAACTTGTCAACATTTTTTTACAAAATGTTACATGTAGTCTAATTTTTTTACAAAATGTTACATGTAGTCTACATTTTTAACAATATTATAGTTTCGGTTTGTTTCTTTCACGTCGTCCTCGAGGACGTCAATTTATAATACATAATGTATCTGGTACCTATTTGCAATTTATAGTTTAAATTGTACTATTTTACAAAAGTGTTTTTAGCCGTAATAAAGCAACGAACTTTCTCAAATGTTTCGTTTTTGTAACGGACTTTTTTTTTCACTTAATGTAACGAACTTTCAAGTTTTGTGTTAATTTGCACCAACCTTGACTGCCAACCGGAAAAAAGTTTTAAAACCGGAAAAAGCCTACGTGGCATGTTTAATACTTTCTCTAATGTTCCGTTTTGGTACTTGAACTTTTTTCTAATGTTCGTTTTGGACTTAAACTTTTTTATACACACTTTATCCAATTTTTATACACGTTTTTATATACATTTGCATACACGATTTTATGCACACATTTTTACACATAAAGGAATAACGTTGCAAACGTTCATTGGCTAAAAAACCTAACGTTACAAACGGTCGTTAAGTTGAACAAAAATATAGCTGGTTCCTGTAAAACAAGTTTGATGGTGCAAATTAACACAAAACTTGAAAGTTCGTTACATTAAGTGGAACAAAAAAAAGTTCACGTACCAAAACGAAACAATAGAGAAAGTACGTTGCTATTGTACGGCTAAAACCCTTTACAAAATGTTACGTGTAGTCATCTAAGAAAAATCTTTTACAAATTATAAATCGATATTAATACATAATGAAATTTTTAACGTAAAAACTTTTATATGTTTGTATACTAAACTAAAATTTTAAAGTAAATTTAATTTATGTGTCAACCCCGTGTGTGCACGCGACTTATAACTAGTTTTAATTAAGTTACCCATCAGTATTTGCTACCTATAAATCAATGATGATTAACTAAAGTTTAGTTACATGTATGTTGGACTTTTAAGCAAGAATTTTACAAGAGGAAGATGTTTAAATCTAATGCCATAGGGCAGATCTACCTAAACCGAAGATGAATTTAAGACGAAGGATCCATCGATCCGTGGAGGTGCCAAATTTGGGCAAGGATCATTTTTCCATTATTTGGGAGATGGTGTTGATATTAGGTTATTAAGAGAAACTTATATAAGTTATAAGGGTTCTCGGTTTGAGTTTTCAGAAATGACATCCAAGTCTTGCTTATCAAGTTGGAGTACTTATGAGTTTCCCGATGGAAATTCATAAGTCGTCAATCCTACTTAGAGTGTGTTAAGTTTAGCATGTATAATTTGACCATAGCTAATAACACAACATTTGAACACTTTAGACTCAATGAAACATCTTCATTGCAAGTGTGAATTGCAATTCGATGACTAATCTTGTTGTCTTACAATCGACTTTGTGATTTCATGTAATAACCGAGGATGGTTAAACATGTAGACATGGAAAAATATCTATGGTCATTTGATTGATATTTCTGTGATCTAGATAAATCCTAATCTCGATTTCATGTTCATATTCCAAATTTGTAATTGGATTGAATAATGAGATTGATTATCGTTTGAATAATAATCATCGTCATATTCAAAATCCCCTTACGACCACCTATTGAAAGAAAGCACAAAAATAGTATGTGAAATATGTTCAATTCTTCTTAATTCTAACCTTAGATGGTTAAAGGGTTCTCATTTGGTGAAGAATAATCTTAACACAAGTATGGAATGATTCACTTAGAGTTTTAGAGAGAGAAAGAAGATGGTAATATTAGCTTAGTGAAATGTAACAAATGAATAACCAACACCCTCTCCATGTGAGGAGAGGGTTTATATATGTCTTACTTGGCCGACCATGGACCTTAAGTGGACTTGTCCATGGGCCTTTGGCCCGATTAGCTTTCTTACTTAACTTAACAACTTACTACGAGCTATGACTAATTATATTGGTAGTGACCGACACTTTTTTGTATTTCTAACAATCTCCCCCTAAGGGAGGTCACTCCAATTTACAAAAAAATTAAACTTAGCATACTATGCTTTTACTTCGGTCTTGAGCTCGTAGTCTTTTACTTCAATCATTAACTTGTGATTTGTTGTAGTGATCATTGACTTTTGATGTGAGCTTGTTCCTTTGTCTTGACATGAATGTGATCTTTGAGCTTCTTGAAATCATCAACCAAGTATAATCTCGTTTCGCCATCTTGAAAACTTTGCCATCTCGTGAACTTGTGACTTCTGGACCGACATGCTCATACCTTTCTTGATTTGATAATCTTGAAAAGCTTTAATAATGCCATAGTGTGTTCCACTAATCCTAAGACTAGTTGTAAGTGTGAGGTTGATGAATAATGACAAGTTAATTTCTTACTTCAAGATTGTGATATATTTTGCGTGTGCGAAAAACTATTTGTTGTTATGCATAGTATGCATAGTTTTTGACATTTTATTAGTATATGAATGATTTTTCTAACAATTTTAATACAACACACATCTTTTGTAAAACACTATATGTTTATAAAATGAATATAATTATGTGTGTGTGTTAAAACAATGCAAGCATAAACAAAGTTTTAAAAAAATTTCTTTTACTTAATTACCAATGTATTAATACAATCTTTTATTTTGTTTAACCAACCCAAGATCAAACAACGCAAGATGATGAAAATATTTAGACATTTTGTTGGAAGAGAGATAATGTGTTGGAAATATTTTAATGATGGGTTTTAACATATGATCTTAGGACATTATTTTTCCACACACTTGACAAACTATTAAACTCTCATTCCTAAGTGGGTTAATACACTCAAAATGATCTACAAGATGCTTATGTGACACTTGTAAATATAGTGATCTATTCCTATATGCAATGCACAAACAATTTTGCAACTTAACACAGGAAATCTAGCGTAATTCCTATTAGGCATAATCCGAAAAACTAGTAACATATAAATAGTATACATGGCACTTGTGTTTAGATATATAATTAGCTCAATTACAAATAGTAATGATTACTTATTAATATCTATTAACCAAGTTGAAACAAAAGTAAACACACATAATCATCTAGCATACACATAAGGATATTCGTCGTTGTTTTGTGTATTAGATATAACGATGTATACTTAGCTTGATTTGATTTGAAAATAAAATAGTTCCTCCCCATTTCAAAAATTAATTAAGATCAATATTTTGAAAGAACAAATACACTATCTTTCAAGGATATATCCATTAGAAATGCCCGACTCAAAGGAAAAAGTAAAATACAAGTTTTATGTGAAAACGAAACTCAAAATTTTGACCACTATGTAGTATTTTGCATTTCTGACTTATTTAAGTTTAGAATGAAGACTTGGAAGTATTTTTAAATGAAAGTAGACTTAATTCTCTTCGAAATGGCGGGTGGCACGACTTCTACGGACTTACGGTTGATTTTATATGATTTTTCGAAGTTTGCCAGAATCTGCTGAAACAGACAGGCGGCCCCCATAAAGGTGACGGCCCCAGATATATTAGGGGGCCGCCCGAACAATTATGGGACCGCCACCAGAGACCCAAAAACACGTTTTTTTTATTCAAACTCATTTGGTGACTTGACTGTGGAACATAGGACTTTAAAAAGTTGTTCCAGCACATAAATTTCGTGTTTTAGAAATCATTTCTACTCTTACGACTTAGACAAATATAAGTTGACACTTCCAAGTTCTTTTGAGAAAATTTTCTTTCAAGCTAGTATACGAAGTATATTTAATAACAAAACTAGTACGAATCAAACAACAAAACACTTTTCATATTTAATCCCCCTTCATGGGTAATTTGATACATGGATCGTACTCTATTTTAAAAACTATTTGTTTTGAAAACTAGAGCGACGTGGCTCTGATACCAATTGTGGAAACCGTAGAGGGGGGTGAATACGTTTCCTCTTAAAAACTTCAAATCTTTTGTATAAATTATTTTATCACTCTCTGTCGGCGGTCCCATAAATGTATGGGGGCCGCCCAGTACATAAGGGGGCCGCCCTATTTAAAGGGACCGCCTCCAGAAGAGGTTTTCGCACTAGATTATTTGTATCAAATCACCAATCAAGTTTGACGCAATATGAGAAGTGTCGATAATGGATTTCCAATAACTAGCACATATTCTACCAATATATCCACACTCACAATGTTTACTACAAAGAGCTACACAACCATGACTAACACAACAAACACAACAGTTCACACAATCATAAGCACAATGCAAGTGTAAAAGTAAAGCGATAAATGTAAAGACATAAGTAAAGAGAAAGGTAAAAGGAAATGCAAACTGACATGATGATTTATAGTGGTTCGGTCATGAAGCTCCTCTTCGCCCTACTCCACTCCTCGAGTATCCAACTCGAGAGTTACTTCACTAATCAACAAGCTCCCTTTCGGCGGAGAAAACCTTATACCAATGCTTACATTATTTTCTGACACTAAGCTAGATGTCGAGTTCTTCTTCGGGTACAACCAAACCCGTTATGTTTTATGGCCCAACATAACAAACCTTGTGTTTTATGGCCTAACTAATAAAAACTCGCGTCGCTTACAATATTTTCCGTCACTAAGCTAAATGTCGAGTCCTAATCTTAGCTAGAACCAATCTACCATTTCACCAATGTATTTTAATGCCTAAAATACTAACCAATCACATATTAACTCATCCAAATATATAATCATTCGGATCTACACTACTACTAAAGTCTTGACAGACATTGACTCGATCTATAACTGTAATTATGTTACAAATTAGACTAACTAGACTAACATAACTTTCAGATCTTGTGGTGACCGTAGTTCTTCTCTTGCACTTGAGGGTAAGAAGGAAAGAGTAGAAGATTGGATCACATCATAAACAAGGATGAAACAAGTTAATTGATCAAAGATTTAGATGAGAATTTAGTGAGTTCGAGGAGACAGAAAGTGATGAGGAGAAATTCGTGCAAAAAGGTTGTAAAATCAGTTGGAGATGACCCACTATTTATAGGAGCTAAAAGCTGACAGTCTGGCACGGGAGGACGGTCACTTTATATATAGGGGGCCGCCATTGCCTATTAAGGGGGGCGCCGCCAAGGACTCTGCTCCCTTTTTTAGTCTTTTTGTTGGGTAGGTGGTATCTGGAATAGAAGCTTTATTTTGGGGGAAAAAAGATTTCTAATTTTATATTTAAATAAATCTTTTCATTTTATTAAAAAGTATTTTGTGTTGTTATTTTTGAAAAATACTTTGTAGAAATGTAATGGTTAAGGATTAAAATATTTTTCTTTTATCACCTACATGTTTAATTTGGTCATGTATCATACCTTATGTGATTTACATCGGGTGAACAAATATCTGGTGTTGATGCAGACTTGAGACATAGAGTGTTGTTGATATGTATGCATTGATGATTTGTGATTACGAGTAACTTGCGTACTTTACGTTATGTATTTGGTCAAAGCAATCTTATACACGTATTAAAATAATATATAATATGATAGAAATTTACCAAATTACCCTTGAGGACAAAGGTAAAAAGGAAAATCTTCACAAATATATGTAATATAATACGTATATTAACCGGGAAGTATGATTCCCGGGTCGTTATTCCCCAACGATTTGTGAAATTGAAACCACGTTTGTTGTTCGGACAATGATTTGAATTGGAAACAAAGATTGATTTGATTATCTACTTCTACAAATTAAAATAAGCAAATGATAACAATTAAACACGAAAGCAAATAACGGGAAATTAAACTTTAACTAAAAACGCAAAACGGGAACCCTAAACAGCAGTTAAAAATAACTAAATTTCCAAAATTAAACCTAAAATGAATTTTTTTTAAATAGACTCTAATTGACTAAAAAGTAAGTTTAAAGAAATCTGAACAAGTAACGAAGTTGAATTGAACTTAAAAACTCGTAAAAATGTAAACCATAAAAACAACCATGAAATAAAAACACACAAAAAAAAAAAAAAAAACAACAAACAAGGAATGAATCCCGTTTCTTTAAAAAAAATGAAATTTGCAAATTAAAACCATACGAATGCAAAAACTATATTTTCTAGAAACTTTTAGGATAATAGAAAAATTCTAAAAAGATTTATATTTTTTTGATTATTTTTCTATTTTTATTGAATTTTTAAAGTTTTTAATTAAAATAAATGTTTAAAAATACTAACCTATTTATAAAAATTCTAAAAAAATACAAAAAATAGCTTGAACTAAATAGAACCTAGGAAAAATAAGCTTGAGGTCACAGCTTAATGAATAAGCCACGAAATAAGCTTAAACAGCTTATAAGCTAAAATGGGTAAAATGTGTATAAGAATTAAATGTTGTAAAGGTTTAACGAAAAAGACCCCAGGGCGCGTTGGTAGAGAGGTGTGTGGTGTGTTGCTATAAAAGGGTAGAGGGTGTTGAGGTCGGGGGTTCGAGTCTTGCTCACCCCCGATTTCCACCTTCCCTTTTTTTGAAAACTTATAAAAACAAAGTTGTAAATAAGAAGAAAATAAGTACTTTTAATAAAAGAAACTTTTTATGAAAAGCCCTAAATAAGATATGAAACAGCTTAAAACATGACATAAACACTTAATTTTATTTTTTTGGCTTTTTATAGAATTTTAGAACTTAACAAGTAGAAATAAGCTAAGGTAAGGACAAAATAAGCTACTACTAACCTAAGATAAACCCAATAAGCAGGTTTAGAAAGAAATAAGCAATAGAAAACAAAATAAGCACTGAAAATCCAAATAAGCTTTATTATGAAAACTACAAACCAAACAGTCCCTAGTTGACTTTTGAAGCTTATATTTAAGCTATTAGTGGATCCTTAGGCCAAGAAAACTTTTACCTACTTAAAGCAGTGCTGATAAGTACTGAGAATTGCAAACAAATTAATTTTGAAAAAAAGATAACGCAAAGAAAAAGCACTATGATACAGCTATTAGCTTACTGACCTAGTTTTTTTGGTTTGACTAAAAACTAGTATAAGCTTACAAGGGACCTTAAAAGTGTAGGTCCTAGGTTTAGGATCTGTCTAGCCTTTTTAGACAATAGCCTAACTTGAATAAAATCCAAATCAACTATGTGAGTGACATGACTATGAATATCAGTGTTAATGCGGAACGCTAACTTTGGGAGAGACACTGGACTATGAATATCAAGTGTTAATGCTGAATCTTTACACAATAATATAAGAAGAAACATTAATACTATTTTGCTATTGATTTTCTATTAAGCTCTAATGCTTTATTGATACTTTGAATCACGTCACATAACATTTGCCTTGGGTTCCTTTTATACACCAAGGAAACCCTTAATGGGCTTTCCAAACGTGTGAAAGGATAATGCCCCCCCCCCCCCTCATATCCTTTCCTAAGATATCTCTAAGATAACTATTACTATTCTGTTACATAAACAGACTTAACTAGAACAGACTTAACTAAATATGACCAGTACTAACTATAGTTTATGCTACTCTACCAGTACTAACTTTAGTACTGCCAGACTTACTTAGTATTGACAGACTAAACTAATATTACCAGGACTTACTAATATTATACTACCTGTATTAAGTCTTTTTACAATCTATTTACCTACAATTCCTCTCCTAACTTGATCTTCACTTGTGAACTTCAAGTTCCTTCAATATATTCTTAATCTTCACTTTAAATTATTTAAGCTTCCTGATAATGTTGTAAATAGAATTCTTCGAATTATTCTTGATCTGCAATACTTCAAATCATCTCTTTTTTATCTTTGTAGCAACTATTCTTCAAATCTCTTCAGCAATCCTTCATATTAGCAACATTGACTATTTGTACATCAAATCATATAGTTTCAGGCTATTCTCATCACTTCCAGGTGTGTTAACTCCTGTGAGAGGTGATTCATTCGTAAATTTTAATGGATTTAATGTCTCTTTACTAGTTAGCCATTTACTCTGGAGTAGTCAGTCCTTTGGCCACCAGAAAGGTGCATGTCCATGGTTGACTGAAAACCATTTCAACTCTCAGTACATTAAACATTGGTGAATTGAATACCATATGGTTTTTGGCAAACCATTACAGCCATAAACGGATTTGATATGCCTCTACCTGTAGCCGTTTGCTCAGGGCTAGTCAATCATTTGGCACCTAGTAAAGGTAAATTCCATGGTGGATTGATGACCATGTCAACTCTTTGTACATAAAATTGGTGACTTAACATTACCATCCATTTTTGGTAAAAGTGTCAACAATCTAATATGGATTTGCATTTTGTCTTTACCATAAGCCATAATCTTATGGACTAGTTATGGTTTTTCCACAGCCTTTACCACAAACCATAAACTTGTGGGGCTAGCCAACTCTTCATTAAACAGATATGGTGAGTTGAAAACCATACAACTTATTGGCAAGTTATCAACTAAAAAACGGATTTGAGAAGTCTTTACCAAGAGTCGTTTGTTCCTGGACAAGCCAACGCCTTATGTCTGTTAGACATGGTGGACTGATAACCATTTGTTGTGTTAGTGCATAGCACCTCTCCAAGTGTTTTCCTTCTCATCTCGCATCCTAGATTTCTAACTCATCAAACATTTACTACTTCCTAATACCAGCTTGCTTTTCCATCATTTTCAACATTTTATAGCAATCCTCATCTGGTTTTCCTCCTCCCCCCCCATTGTAAGTTTCTTATCTAGCATAGTTTTGCATATCTCAGCAGATAAAGGATATTTTCTTTCAATTAGCATATATATATCCATTGACTCCAAGTTCAAACAATGTACTCTACAGGTATCATAATATCTCCAACTTATGATCCTTTGCTGACCTAATACACTCTAAATAGGATCTGTACTAAGGGGTTCCTCAAACATATTCTTTAAATATTCCCAAAGTACCTTCTCTAGCTCATCCTCTGGTCCATCCATACCATATCTATTCATGACAATCCTATATAACTCAGTAAGATCATCTCTAGATATATCCTTCAGCATAGCACCAAAATTTATGTACACTATATCAGTTCCATCTTCCCTAATTATTTGGTACACACCTTTTTCTCCTTGCTTGATAATCTTATAGGTAGCTATACTAGGTGATTTCATAGCTACAGGAACAGGATTAACAGGAATTTTAGTACCTGAAACAGAATCATCTTGTTCACTAACTTCATCTGAATCTTCAGAATCATCCTTATCAAGATCTGTATGCAATCCTTTCCTTGCCATCTGTTTTCTCCTCTTTCCAGACTTCTTGGTTGGCTCATCATCTTTTGCTTCATCACTCTTTAGTCTTTTTGAAGTCTTTGTTTGGAGTTCTTCACCAAATCTTTTCAAACTATCTTTAGTGGCTTCAAAGTTTATTGGTGCAAAAGATTCAACCTGTTTCACCAGCTTATCAAATTCTTCTTTAACTTCTTCAAAACTTAAATTCTTCAGCTGAGATAACTTCCATGTCTCCTGATTCTTCAAATAATTCATCATATATGTTCTTAGTTGTAATTGGGTCATGGGCTTATTTCTTTGAGCTCTTGCTCTTTCCTCTGCAATTATTCTTCCTTTGATTTACTAGATCAACCATCTTCTTTGCAAAATCTTCTCCTTATAAGTCACTTCCTAGCATACTCTTTGACAACTCTGCATTAGCTTCAATCTTTGCTTTAATAAAATCCCAATCTTCATCTGTGTAATGCTGAGCTTCAAATTGAACTTGAGCTCTTCTTTTCTTTTGTTGCTCACTTAATTCTTCTTCTTCTGCAAGTCTTTTTTCTAGAGGAATCAAGTGTACTTGTTTAGCCTCCTCTTCTTTTTGTAAAGTATCCAATCTGATTGCTTCAGCAAGGCTAGCTTCCTCCTGTAGAATTTGTTCCTTAGACTTCTTAGGAGCTTCTTCAATGATCATAGGAGCTTTTCCTTCTCTTTGGCCTTTATCAGGGGAAGGAATAGACCTTTTAGTACTGCCAGTACTAACTTGTTCACTAACAGTACTAACTTTAATACTGCCAGTATTAACTTCTCCTGGAAATCCAAGCTAGTGGCAACTCTCTTTCCCTTAGTCGCTTTCCCTTCTCTGATACCTTATCCCTTATCAATTGATTTTTGGCGTTTGGAAGCACCATGGAGAGAGTTTTAGCTGCTTCTAATGTGGTAGGGCTTATATATTCAACTTGTTCCTCCTCTGAAGCATTGACAATAGTCTTAGAAGGAGTAACAACCCTTGTACTAAAGAAACTAGAGGATCATCTTGACTTTTCCTTCCCTGAGCCTCAGGTTCTTCCTCTTCGAGTTAATAAACCACATTTACTCCTTTTCAAAAATCCACTTCCAGCTTCTTCACCTTCATTGACCAACTTCACAATTAGCACTCCCATTGTCAGCTTGTTGGTTTGAGATCTGTTTCCAGGTATCAATTCTTGGACATTCCACTGAGGATACTTCTTGAAGCAAATAATCCACAGTCATCTGTCCTTGGGCCTGTTTTGTGGGGGTGAGAAGTGTTGGTGGGCAGGAGATGGCTCCTCAAAGGTGTGCCCAAATGGTTCAGGTTCAGTTTCAGGTGTAGGTATAGGTGTAGGTATGGATGCAGGGATAGGTGTAGGTGTAGGTATGGATGCAGGGATAGGTGGTGGAGATTGTACAGGTGGTGATGATGTAGATTGTACTAGAAGTGTGGATGATGATGGTTGAGATTGAGCCACAACATGATATTCTTTACCTGCATTTGGATTAGTAATAGCAACAAAGCAACAAGTAACATAGCAGGCAATAAAGGTCTTGGTGCCCCTCGAAAACCCCTTTTCATGTTCCCAAAGATCTTTTTGGTCAGGCTCACAGCCAGATAAAGGTGTTTGTTTTCCGTTTGAATATTCAAAATCATTTGCAGAAAACGAGGATACATCAAAAACTTTGTCTTGCTTTTCAAATTTGCCACCATACCATCAAAAATAAGTTTTGAAAAGTTATAAACTCTATTAGTGGATAGACAAATCAAAGCAGTAGCAATATTGCTACCGAATTGATCCCATCCATCACTTTTAGAGCTTATACAATGTAAAAGATGGTGGACTAAATATCTCAATTGGGGTGTGAAAAAACTTTTACAAAAAGTAAAGGTTCCATCAGTAGGATACCCCATTTGCCCCATTCCCCCAAAAAGTTCCTCATTTGGCAACATAGTAATCCCTGTGGCGTCTTCTAATTGAAGTGAATCGCGAATAGACGCCTCAGTGATTGTGTACCCTATGGTATCAATGGTTGCATTAATTTCTAGAGACCCATCAGCTTTAGTATTGGCAGTAGCAGTCTGCCAAAACTGTTTTACAAGGGAATCATAGATAGTTGGGTTAGAAGTTAAGGCATACCTGAGGTTGGAACCTCGAAGAAAATCCACTATCTCAGCAAACCCTGCACTTTCGTCAGGCTTGCGCAAAAACCCCACTTGATTGTGTTTGTCACAATACTTTAATTGGGCCATTGGACAATCGTATTAATACTTGGGGTTTGATGCGAGTGAGGTTGTAGATGCTGGTAACAGAACGCTTGACTATTTTCGTTATAAAATGAAAGGAAATTTTTACTTTGCAAAAAGGAGATAGCAATAAAAAGAAAAGTATGAAAGAGAAATCAAACTTTATCTATATATAGCTTCTCTGTGGTACGACTATTGTTACGTAAAAATCTCTAACGGTAACATTTAAACAGTGATAAAACAAAAGAAAGTCAAATTTCCCGCAACCAGCATTAACAATAACCTACCAGTATTAACTATTACACTACCAGACTTAATTTTGGTCAAACAGAATTAATTAAGAGTCAACCCGAATTAACTAGACTTAAGTATGTACTAAGAATTTACAAAAACTAAAACCTTATTACTCCTGCCTTTCATCTGCACATCCATGCTATGCCTGCAAAGATTAGTCTAAAACAAAGAAAAACAAACTGCAAGAAATTGTATAGACAGAATTAATAAAAACCTAGCAACCCGAATTAACTCTACTTAACTACCAGAATTAATATGAACTAACTAACAGTATTAAGACTATCTAGCTACCAGAATTAAATCTTTTTAACTACCAGTATTAATATGACTTAACTATCGGTATTAAAACTACTTAGCTACCAGAATGAAACAAACTATACAACTAAGCCTCCCCTTAAATGTTGCTATGGGTTGATCATACCAATGCTAACCACCAAGTAATTAAACCGTGGTCCATCAAACGGTTTGGTCAACAAGTCAGCTACATTTAAGTCTGTGTGAATTTTCTCCACACTTATGAGTTTCTTCTCATAACAATCTCTTATGAAGTGGTGACGAATCTCGATGTGATTTGTCTTAGAATGATATACTGGGTTCTTTACAATACATATTGTGCTTTTATTATCAATGTGGATTTTGGTATTCATAAAATTGAAACCATAGTCCAGAAATTGATTTTGAACCCATAATACTTGTCCACGGCAATTGGCAGCAGCTACATATTCACCTTCAGTTGTTGAAGTAGCCACTATTGTCTGTTTCTTACATTGCCATGAGATTAGTCTTTGTCCAAGAAATTGACAACCACCTGTTGTGGATTTCCTGTCAAGGTTGGACCCACCATAGTCACTATCAGAAAATGCTTCCAAGTCAAAGGGTGATTCCCTAGGATACCATAAGCCCAAGTTTGGTTTGCCTTTAAGATACTTGAAGATTATCTTGACAGCATTGAGATGAGAAGTCTTTGGAGTTACCTGAAAACGTCATTGTATATACGCCTACTTTACCGGCCGGAAACTGGATAATGGTCTTATCACGCCTTGGAGCCGTAGGATGCACCCCGGCCGGAATATAAAAGGCCTCACAAAAGCTATCTACCATTTCTTGGGTCATAGTAGAGTATTTAGCAATAGATTTAGCCATTTGGAAAGATGGATGAGGAAAAGTGCAAACCTGAAGTTCGAAGAGACCTTAAAAAGAAGAGGACGGGGTGATGACGTATAATAAAGATGAAAAGCTCGAAGAAATCAACAATGATGAAAAGTAGAGCCGTGGAAAAAGGAACAGTAAAAAAGAGAGGGGGTATTTATAACCTTGGTATATTTATTTCGACCCATAGCCAGATGACGACATGTGTAACCCACTCACTTGATCAACGGTAGGGGATCGCCTGGGAAACCGTTTAACAACTGTAAAAATGTCACGTCAGTCAGAAGATAAAAGGACAGCGTTGGTCCACGTCACCAACTCAGTAAGGAAGCGTCGCGGAGAAAGTACATGACCGCGGAAGGCGGCAAATCGTTAGCAATGAACCTAGAGTCTAGCACTGATCACCGCACGTGAGACATGGTCCGCAGGCAATATCATACTAGACTGGGGGACTTGATGACGTATAATAGGTATACCAAGCCTCCGGGCCTGGGCCACATTGACACTTGGGCTCCTTGGCCCAACTGAGTAGTCATGGGCCAAAACTAAACCCACTCCTGCATTGGTTACGGCCCGGACCCAACAAACGGACGCGGACCTAACTTTAGGGTACTTCCGTCCGCGGAAAGCACACGCGTCCGTACACATGGTTATTGTGGTACCTTGTCTGACAAGGGACCCTCTCCGGCCACTAACGAAACATGCGAAATATTAGGAAACCCTAATATTTCGTTCGCCTATAAAAAGGGACCCTCTGACACAATGAACAGTACGATTTTCTCACTCTATACTCTCATACTTTCTCTCTCTACATGTTTACTTACTTTCACGCCGGAGGCTAACCGTGGGGTCCGTCCCCACGGTAAGGCTAACGGTTTTTATCTGATTGTGCAGGAAATCGTCACTTCTCTTGCTCTAGTACAAAACCCAACGCTCAAATCATCTGGAAGCCCAACCCAATACAGGATTTGAGCCCAGATCTACACCGGACACGTATTTTGTATTAACAATGCAAAAATATTAGGAAACCCTAATATCAAGAGGGATGCAAAAAACTATAGATGCTCTGGTATTAGAACTTTGATGTCTAGAGAGGTAATAACTGAAGTATAAATTTTCCAGTCTTTTTATACCTAACACAAGAATTTATATCTGAAAAGGCCTAAACATGGCAGGCAAAGGTTGAGGATCATGAGCCATCAGGAATAAACTTAAAGTTATACTAATGGCTACAACTGTAAAAGCTCCTGCCTTTGGTGAGCGTAAAAGCCACTACTTAGATGACATTGCTATTCTCACCAGGTAGTTAACCTTAATGTTTTTTCGAACAGAAATCTCATTAAAAAGCTAGCAAGGAGCTAAAAAAAACATAATTACATAGTGGAGGAAAGAGTGTTACAAGGATTGCAAAACCACTCTATCCAATTAAGGGAACAATTCTTAGATCGGCTAGAAATCCAAGTGTGAGAGTTCCAAGTGAGAGAGTTATGTGTTTTTATTTACGTCGTTGTAGGGAAATTATTAAGTCTGTATTCCTCCCGGACGCTTAGGGTTTAGAAGCAAAGATTATTTCCTTTTATTGCACGCCAAATGGTAGAGGAACAATAAGGTTGTTTTTTAGTGTATCACTACATTTAATACAGCTCTATCTGGTAGTGGCGTAATGTGAGATGGTATTGATCAAAGCAAAGGGGAGAACAAAGATACATCTATTGGGTTTGAGGGAGAAAGGTTTATACAATCTGCATCGCGGCGAAGCACGGGCATCAAAACCTAGTTATAAGAGGGGAGGGAGTCCATGGTTGTTGGCTTGGTGCCAAGCCATTGCGCCAAAATGGCCAACGGCGCACGACACCATGGCTCGCGCCAAGGGTCTTCGTGCAGTGGCTAACAGCCCACGCCAAACTCAAATTTTTTTAAAATCTATCCGTTAGGGGGAGCGAATATTCAAAAAAATACCCCAAAAATCACAATTTTACCCCTTTAAAAATCCTATAAATACCCCCTTTTTATTTCATACTTCACACACACTTTCAATACATCTTCTACTTCAATACTTCTCTTTTTTCTTTCAAATATGGATCAAAATAATCTCAACGATTTCGACCCAACCGACACATACGATCATTATGATGCTTTCTTTCAACCCGACTATGATCGATATATGCGGGATTATGAGTCGTATCAACATTATGTGGGTTTGTGTGAGCAAGAAGCCGGGGGTTCGAGTGATGGTCCAAAGAGGAGGAGGACATATATATTTCGTGAACGAGAAGAGGCGGAACAAAGGCTAATCGACGACTATTTTGGTGACGACGAGTATGAACCGAAATATCCTGAAGAAAAGTTTAGGCGCATGTATCGTATGAGTTCTACACTTTTTAATAAAATACTCAACGATATCTTAAGTTATAATGTGCAACCCCTGCCTGAGTACTTTAGGTATTTTAGAGTATTGAACGGGCATTCGGAGTCCTACAAGGTCGTTGGGGTATTATACGACAACCCGCGCGTGCAATGCAAATCAACACCCTCAAGAGAATCATGTATTGTTGTATAATTTTACATAACATGATATTGGAAGACGAGGGATTTGAAGTTAACTTCAGAGATATGTTCGTGAATCCAGCACCGAACATTGTTAGAGACTGGGTCGAAAGATGTGACTTACATGTTAGGAAGACAAAAGAACTTCGCGATAGGAAAACGCACAACGAACTTCGAAAAGACCTTGTGGAACATCTATGGAATAATGATGATGAGTAGTTTGTGTTTTTATTTATGTAATGTTTAATAATGTTTAAGTTTTATGTAATTTTTAAGTTTTATGTAATGTTTAATATGTTTTAATTGAATAAAATTTAATTTGAGTTTATTTAAAAAAAATGCTATGGCACCAGAATTCTGGTGCCAAACCACTCCCACTGAATTCTAGTGCCATGACATTTCTGGTGCCAAACTCCATTTTGCTGACGTGGCACCACTTTTGGAGTTTGGCACCAAGAGTTTGGCACCACGACTCCCTGTGCTCTTATATATATTCTTATCCATAATATGTTACACGGTGAATGTCACACCCCGCCAAGGCGGAAACACGAGGCGTAACATCATGGATATCATCACAACACAATGATGTCAACAATAGAGAATCACTATATGCATAACTAGAAGTAAAAGACACAATGTGTCATGACAATACCAAAAACAAAAGAACGACATCTTGTATTAATGAAAGGGGGTCTCATCAATACAAAGATAATGTCTTACAAACCTAATAAAACATTCAAGAATTCATGCAAACAAAGTACAAAACGAAATCAAAAGGGATCTTCCAATGCAGCCTAATAGTCTCTCTAGCCACTTTTATTAACTTCAGAACCTTCATAACGCTCACCTAAAAATGATGCTTAAAATTATCAACATAAAGTTGAGCGAGTTTCATAGGTTTAAGACACACAATTAAAACCTTTAAACCAAATTACTGTGATCATTAAAATAATATAGGATAATTAAGCAACCA
This sequence comes from Tanacetum coccineum, assembly GCA_026074375.1. Taxonomy (NCBI): domain Eukaryota; kingdom Viridiplantae; phylum Streptophyta; class Magnoliopsida; order Asterales; family Asteraceae; genus Tanacetum; species Tanacetum coccineum. The sequence goes on from BQNB010014423.1 coordinate 19,414, forward strand.
ATCACAAACATGGGAACGGAACGTGTCCCCCGATCCAACAACTTACAATAATGGGTAGAAACGTTACCCCCGATCCAATCTTATGACCAATGGGTAGGAACGTTACCCCCGATCAAATATTACGACCAATGCGGAGATAGATTGGAAGTAGAATCACTCTCTGCGGATACCCCTTCAAATATTTCCTGGACGATACTAATGGGGTGTCTCCAACTAAAATGGCAAAGGAGGATGAGGAAAAAACGGCATTTATCACAAATCAAGGGATATTTTGTTATTTAAAGATGTCGTTTGGCTTAAAAAATGCCGGAGCGACCTATCAGCGTTTGGTAGACAAGGCATTCTAAAGACAGATCGAGCGCAACCTTAAGGTATATGTCGATGACTTGGTCATAAAAAGCCGCACGAAAGAAGAAACTATCCTCGACATAGCAGAAACATTCAAACTATCGGCAATATATACATGAGCTGAATCCAAAAAAATGCACCTTCGGAATGCAAGAGGGGATGTTCTTGGGATACAAAGTGAATACTGATGGACTCAAATCCGGACAAGGCCGACGCGGTCCTTAGCTTGCCATCTCCGAGATGCCTCAAGGACGTACAAAAGCTGAATGGGAAACTAGCAAGTTTAAACAGGTTTTTGTCAAAGTCAGCCGAAAAATCACTGCCTTTCTTCAAAACATTTAAGAAATGCACAAAAAAGAATGACTTTCAATGGACTCAGGAGGCCGAAGCAGCCTTCAAAACATGAAGAAGTATCGCCAGACTCCCAATGCTAACCGCACCTAAGGAAAAAGAGGAGTTAATAATATATTTAGCCGCGGCCAAGGAGGCCATCAGTGCAGTCTTAATGACAGAAAGGGAAGGCAAACAAATATCAGTATACTTTGTGAACCGCGCCCTACGAGGGCCGGAGATCAACTACAACCCCATGAAAAAATTGGTATTAGCCTTGCTCAGTGCAAGCAGGCGGCTGAAAAGATACTTCCAAACACACACAATCGTTGTAATCATGGATCAGCCGATAAAGCAACTATTGTCAAACTCAGAAATCAGTAGGAGGATGCTAAAGTGGAAGTTTGAACTAGAAGGATATGACATCCAATACAGGCCGAGGGCATCGATCAAAGGACAAATACTAGCGGATTTTATTGTGGAACGTCCGGAGGAAGAATCCCCGGATGTACCTATGACGGAACCGGAGGGATAATACGAACCTTAGACTTTTTTACAGTATGATCCTCTTGTATAGATGGTTCTGGAGCCGGACTAATACTAACCAACCCGGAAGGGGTTGAGTTCACATATGCCATGAGGTTTAGGTTTGAGGCCACAAACAATGAAGCTTAGTATGAAGCGTTAATAGCCGGTCTCCGAATCGCAGAACAAATGGGTGTAAAAAACCTTTAAGCAAACGTAGACTCATGACTTGTAGCCAACCAGTAATGGTTCTTATGTAGCAAAAGAATCTAGGCCATGGTTCAGTACTTGGAAAATGTAAAAGGGCTCACAAGCAACTTCAAGGAATTTTCCATCAAGCAAGTGTCGCGGAGCGAAAATAAAAAGGCGGACGCCCTAAGCAAGATTGCATCTACAAGCTTCGCGCATCTAAGTAAGCAAGTACTTATGGAAGAACTGAAGGAAAAGTCCATAAATGAGAAGGAAGTTCTAGCCGTAGTAGAGGAGGAAGGACACACGTGGATGACACCCGTATATGAGTACCTCACAAAGTAAATCCTTCCAGAGGATAAAAAGAAAGCAAGATTGGTACGTCGCAATGCATCAAGGTATACCGTGATCAACGAAACTTTATAAAAAAGGAATTTTTTGGGACCTTGGCTTCGGTGCGTCGGACCACTTCAAGCCAATTATATCCTTAGAGAAATACATGAAGGATCCTGCAGCATGCACTCCGGTCCTAGGTCTTTAGTCGCTAAGGCCATCCGGACAGGATATTATTGGCCAATAATGCACGCAGACGCACGAAAGTTAATAAGAGAGTGTAATGATTGCCAAATCCATCGCCCTGTCCCAAGAAATCCGCAACAAAAACTTCACCCCCCATCAGTCTCATGGCATTCTATAAGTGGGGGATCGATATAGCCGGACCTTTCTCGAAAGGTCCAGGCAAAGTAAAGTTTTTAATTGTTGCAATTGATTACTTCACCAAATGGATTTGAGGCTAAAGCTGTCGCGTCTATCACTGGAATCAAGTAAAGCTAGTTCGTCTGGGATAACATCGTCTGCAGATTCGGCCTACCTGGGGAGATTGTATCAGATAATGGAAAATAGTTTTGTGAAAACCCATTCAAAGAATTGTGTGAGAAACTAAGCATCTGCCAGTGCTTCGCCTCCGTGAAACACCCACAAACAAATGGTTTGGTGGAGAGAACAAACAGGAGTTTGGGGGAAGGAATCAAGGCTTGGTTGGACGAAAGAAGCAAAGACTGGATGGGGGAACTCTCACATGTCTTATGGGCACACCGCACAATGACATGTCAAGAAACCAAAAAAAAAAAAAAAAAAAAAAAAAATGGAGATGACACCATTTTTACTTAACATACGACACGGAAGCGGGTCATACCAGCGAAAAATGGCATGCCAACAACTCGAACTGCGGAAAAAGTTTGATAAAGAATGATGAAGCCTTGGAAATAAATTTAGACCTCATAGAGGAAAAAAGAGAGCAAGCAGCAATTCAAGAAGCAAAAAAGCAAAGCTAAAATGGAAAAGTACTACAACTCTAAAGTCCGCGGCACAAGTTTCAAACCGGGGGACATGGTCTACCGTAACAATGATGCAAGTCACGCCAAAGACGGAGGTAAACTTGGGCCTAAATGGGAAGGACCATATAAGGTCACAGAATCATTAGGAAGAGGAGCATACAAGCTTAAGGATTGCCAAGGAAACGCAACTCCGCGGACGTGGAATATTTTGTAACCTTAAAAAAATCTTATATGCATGAAGTGGTAAGCATTTCGCCCTCGGCACGTATGATACTCCGGAGGGCAATGTTTTAATTTTCCTTATTTTGTAATGTCTTTTGAATTTTAATAAAAAAAGTGGGGATTAGCTACCCTCACAAATTTAAATTCCTAAAATTATTTACTTTGCAAAGTTATGTTAATTGTCAAGACGCGCACGCAGGGAGCCACACTCCGCGAACATGTTACCCCGTGTAATAACAGGATGGGAAACTAACCTCAAAATTGACTTAGGTGTTGGAAGAGTATGCAAAACCCTGCACCGGGAGATTAACCACAAATATTATAAGACTATCTATTTCGAACGTACAACAGTAATAATAAAAAGATAACAGCATTATAACACGTGAGAAATACCTTTGTTATAAGACGGACGCACTGGCATCCACATAAAACGCACGTCTAACGTGACAAGTTAAAAACCGCAACAAAAAAGCCAACACACAGTCGCGGTACAAAAGAAAATGTTAAATATTACATACAGGCCGCAAACAAATATAGCCACACGCGGCCACGACATACAAAAAAGGAGAAAATTCAAGTGTTTAACTTACAACTAGCCGTCACAGAAGACCACATACGGTCACGGCGTGAGTATAAACCTAAAGATAAGGAGCCTCCAGCTGAGGTATGGCAACAACACTTCCCAGGGCTTCGTCCGTGTCTTCTTCCTGATAATCCTCGACGGAGAGAGGGGCCGCAGAAGTACTAGCCTCACCCACCCAAGTCTGGGAAGACAAAGGATCGGAGACTATATCAATCATAAGCTTGCGGAGAGCTGCGACATGTTTCTTTGCCCCCTCGGCGCGGTTATGAACGTTCATCAACGCAAAGGATAGGGAGGTTTCTCCGACAATCGTCTTGTCACCAGCATGGTGGATGGGAACCGTGAGCTGTTCAAGGCACGGCTGTAAGTGCACGGCTTCTGGGAGGTCAGCAGCAGGCCCGTCCAGCAGAAAACAATTCAGGACAAAAATTCAAAGATACAAAAGACGTGGAAACCGTGGGATTCATTTTCTTGGACCAACCTTCCATATATTATATTTGTTCTGTCGAGCCAACTGGGCTTCATTTTCTAGTATTTTCTCTAAACCAAGGCTGTCAAGATCGCGATCCTATCTGGGATCGTTTTTGTCTTTGCAAGATCGAGATCGTAAGATCGGATTGAGATCGTAAGATCCTACCAATTTATCATTTTCTGTAAGCAACGGATAAACTAGTCAAACTATTTTTATTTCTACTCATCATCAAATATAAATTTATATAATATCCTCTTAAAAATGTCAATGTTTAAATTTAAAATACCAAAGTAAAAGTAAAACACAAAAAAGTTAAGTTTCTATTGTCACATTCACAATTTAGCGGAATAAAATTACATAACATGCTTAATAAACGTCTCAAAATAAAGTACTTCACTATTATCACTACAATTAAGTTATCTGAATTAAAACTTAAAGGTTAATAGTTAAAACTATGAAAAGGTAAAAGAAAAAACAACAATTACCAGTAAGAATTTTTTTTGCTTAAAGTAACTAGAACATGAGAAGAAGAACCTAATTTGTTTCATGTAATTTGAATTTGGGGAAAATAGATAATTAGGTTTATTGATTAGAAAATATAGGAATGAAACGTCAATACTTGTTACTGAGATCAGCGGACTCGTATTGTAATGGGCTAGTAAGTATGTAAGTCAATAAGTTAGTAACTTGGTAATTTGGTAAACTCGTATCGACACGCGATCCTACGATCTTACGCGCGAGTTTACGATCCTGCTTGCGATCCTACCTCTGATGCGATCATACACCGATCCTACACGATTTTATCAGGTGGACACGTAAGATCGTACGATCTTACGTGTAAACTCGCGAGTTTGACAGCCTTGGGTAGAGTATTATTTTTATTTTAGTACGTGTGTAATTGTAATTGCTTATGGATTTTCATCTAAATTTGTTTAGATGTTGAAGTATAAACAAAAGGAAGCACAATTGACAAACTTAATACAATAAAAGAGACAAAAAGTATATCATCGCCAGGTATCAATTGTATTGGATGATATCATTTTTGGTTCGACCAACAAGTCATGGTGTTATGAGTTTGAAGCCTTTAATGAAAAGCAGATTTCAATGATTTCCATGGTGATACTCATATTTTGTCTTTAGTCACAAGTCCACACAGCACAAGAGGAATCTTTATCTCTCAGGACAAGTATGTGGCTGAAATACTCAAGAATTTGATCTTAATGAATTTGAAAGCTGCATTACCACCCATCGAGACAAAGAATTCCTCTAAACATAGGATAGGGAAGCATTTGATGTTCGATTACACTTGTACAGATCCATGAAAAGGCTCCCATATGTACTTAAACCTGCCTCTGAGACCTTAATATTATGTATGCAATATGTTTTGTTCACGTTTTCCGGTAACCCAAAAAGACTTCTCATCTCAAATGCCGTCAAGAGGATCTTCAAGTACTCAAGGGAACCAAAACTTTGGCCTTAATGGTATCCAAGTAAACACCCTTTGACTTGGAAGCAGCTCTAGTCCCACTTGTAGGTCCTAGGGTTTATAGGATCAACTAGCCGTTTGGTAAGACGATAATAACTTGGATAAATCCAAATCAACATATGAGAGACAGCTGACTTATGAATTAATCAAGTGTTAATGCGGAATCAAAAACAGAATAAAGAAAAACTATAAAGTACAAAATTGCTATCTAAACTCTATGCTTCTAATTGATATTTCAATCAAATACTTGTACATAACATTGTGCATTAGAGTTCCTCTTATACACCAAGATAACCCTAAGGTCTTTTACACACGTCAAAGGATAAATATCCTTCTCCTAATATATCTCACTAAGATATCTCTAAGATAACTGATTAATATTTCTTTTCATAAAAGACTTATCTAACAACCATACTCAACTATGACCATACTAACTATAAACCAGAACTAACTTAGTACTGCCAGACTTAACTTTATAATGAGAGTATTAACTCAATACTAACAGAACTAACTATTACTACCAGACTTAACTGTTATACTACCAGTATTAAGTCTGTTACAATCTATTTTCCCAACAATCTTTACCAGCCCCTTTGTAGGCTATTTGAAGTGACCACTGATGGAGTAAACCCGATATACCAAACTTGAATTTAAAGTAGAATTCCCCGTTCTTATGACTTAAGCTTGCACTAATGTTGGAAGAACGGTGTAGAGAATTTATGCTCAAAGCAAATCTCTAAGTACTCTATACACTTAACTAAGAGGCATAAGAAGTACAAAACCTCTTGAAACTATCCACATCGTCTTCTGCGTGTGACATTGTGTACTACAACGTAACTCCTTTAAATGATGTTTATACCAGTCTTCAACATCCACCCCGACTTCTGGAAACTAGAGATTAACCAAGTCTTCAACTTAAATCTTAAGCATAAGCACGAGCTAGTTATTCATTGAAAGTCATGTATCCAACCAACCCCGACTTCAAGATAAAATAAAAACACGCCTTCATGAAACCCAACTTCAATCTCAAATAAGTGATGCCTAATCAAATCCGTAGTCACTTAGAAAAATTAATATCAATTCTAGCCATTACAATTTAAATTCCATGATTCTTTACAAAGATTGATCTTGGTCTCAAAAATTAATCTAGTCACTTTGTCACTTTTAAACCCCAGAATAAAAATTAAACCATAGTTTTAGTCCAACATACGTTTAACCAAAGTTGGACCAACTTTTGCTAAATATAGTAGGCACATGTTTGTTATTTCACCCAACACAAACAAACCCGTTCAAAATTTCAAATAGCAATAGTTTTAGCCTATCTTATCATTTTCACGGGTAGAATTTGAATCCTTAGCATATGGCCCAATAACACCTTGATCCAAATTACCATTACACAAAATCCGTTTATATATGTATTAGTGCCCTAAATAATAGTATCCCTAATGACATCCATCACAAACATCCGCCCCCTTTTTCTTTTAGTGGAAAACACAACAACCAACACATCATTTCACCATCTTAATAACTTAAAAAAATCAAAACCATATATCCTTAGATTGATGAGCAAAATATCAAACCTGAATCACCATTCAACCTCAATCACATGAATCCAAAAGCACCACAAAGTCAAGTCTTTAAATCTTTATAACGAGGTCTCAGGTATGTATTTAATTGGTTTTGTTTATCGTTTTCCAAATCGAAACAAAGAACGATTATAACTTGATTGTTATACATCTTCTTTATTTTTGTATATAAAAAAAAAGTGTCACATTCTTTCAGATCTATGATGATAATGGTTCAAACCTAACAAAAATATTTAAAAGATTTATATATAAAAGGTTGAACATTTCTGAGATTGATGTTTTTGTTCTTTCGAGTCTTTGAGATAGAGATGAGGAATTTGTTGAACATGAGGATGGTGATAGGGATTGGAATAGTTTGGATTTGTTGGTGATAAATTTGTGACGATTGGTTTAGGATTAACATTGTTGGATTTGTGTTGATTTGAAGCTGTTGAAATGTTGAATGTGGTTAATGGTCGAGTCTGTTCTTCTTCTCGTCTCGTCTTGTCTTTCTTTTCTTTTTCTTTGACTGGTTAACGACTCGCTAACTCATTGAGTTGACCCAGTCAACTCGGTAAATACCGAGTTGACTCGGGTTGTGTTGAGGGTAAAACACTAAACCAATGCGATGCAATTTTTTTTTACCAAACCGCTGTCACTTTCATAGTCCTAAACTGCTGCCTAATGTTTTACCAAACCGCCGTTGACTTTTCAAACGGGCAGCATAACGTTTAGATAAACCATGAAAAAAGAATAAACCACTACCACCTGTATCAACCCGCACCGCTGCCTTGGTTTAACTAAAACGCTGCCAACAAACCACTGTGACCAAACCGCTGGTCACTCTCGTACTTTTGTACTTATTCCCTAAAAATTCGAATCTGGGTTTTTTTCATATGAACTATTCATTTTCTTCAAAAAAAAGAGACCAAAAAACACATATTTGGATTAACGAAATTCCAACATAATACATACCACAGATACACGAATTCTAACCATAAAACATAAACTTTTGAGAGATTTAGACCATGGTTAGCTCGTTTACGTTCATATGATGTGAAATAAGCCCAAAATAAGCTGTTTGAAAAGTTGAGTTTGACCACAGAAAACATAAACAAATACCAGATTCAAACCTATCTTATCTAATAGACCAATAGGACACAATATAAAAAAGAAACCATTGGTGTAAATAATCATGCCGTAGTTTTTTTTAGCAACACATAAGCTACGAAATAGCTTAATAATAAGCTATAAGCCACAAAAACACAAACACGAATACAAAATCTGTGACAGATCGAGACACATGGGACCAAAAATACAAATCGACCAAGAGTGTAACCATGGCTCTTGATACCAATTGACAGATATAGAGAATCATAGATCTGGTGGTCGGGGAGACTCAAACCACAAGATAGCCATGTTTAAAGAGAGAGAGAGAGAGTAGAGAGAGAAACAAATGTGTGTAAAATAGAATGTAAATGAGAAATGTTACAAAAGTCTCAACGCTTCTATGGAAGCCTTGGAGGGGTATATACAGCCCATAGTTACGCCTCACAACTATACAATAATGTCTATTCTAATCCATGCGTATAGAACTATATTAAACTATGATAGTTTCATAATGTCGTCACATAAAAATAAATCGAAATCACAAACAAGTGGATAAATTTAAAGAAGTAGATTATAAAAATGTTCTTATTCTACGTGAGTGACAGTCTATAGGAAACATGTAATTTAAAAAAAACATTCTATCACGACTTTTGAAGCATTTGTCCATATATTTATACAGAACCAAATCAGATAACGAAATTGGAACCTAGCCCTCCAAGGATATTTTTATCAAATCTGAATGTTTTTTTAATAAACAAACCCTTGAAATATAATGCTCTCGTCTTCGTATAAAGACGGTAAAAGTGAATCTTTCAACATGAATGATTATTCCCAACTAACACTTCAAGTTTTGTTAAGGACAACATCAGAACAATGTTTTTATGTACATTGCAATAACCTCTATAGACATAGATAGGGACATTGGCACGACATTTTCCTAATGGGTTCATAATAACATTAGTGTATGGCTTTATCGCCAGAAGTATTCTTTAGTTACAATAAATTTCGAATTGCTGATACTGATATACCAGATACTACTACGTGTTCTCTAAGAACTACAATGATTTGTATCTTTATATGTTTCTCTTTGTGTCTTAACACGTTATAGAAAGAAGTTCGTTCAATAATGTATTAATGTGTACGAGAAACTCCGTAAAGAAAAAAAAACTAAATGGCCCGTTTAAACTTTAAAGTGTTTGGACTTTGGACTGAAATTAGTAGGTCAAATAAAGAGTCAGCGTGCTAGTTAAAAGGGCTGCAATATTAGAACGATAAGAGAACCGGGCCAAAATTGGTTTGAACTATGATATTTTACTATCATGGGCAATGAATAGAAACAAAGCCCATATATACAAAGATTATATATATATAAAGATCAAATAAAAAGACGAAATATCCGTGAGAAAGAGAAAAACAATTTTTTTTTAAAACGTTCTCAAAAAATTCTGAAAAAACCTCCACAAGATCGGTAAGTTGGTGCATAAAAAGGTTGTGAAGGATTTTTTTTAAAGTGAAATAATTTTTGCCGAAAAAAATTATGAAAAAAAAACCTTTGTGCATTGAAAATATCGCATTTTTTGTGCATCAAAATTCGTTTTTGTACCCCAACAGTTTCTTTTGACTTTTTTGCATCAAAATATTTATAATTGCGCATCAAACTATAACAAGTTGAAAATTTTGTGCAGTCAAAAAAAAAAAAAATTTTTGGTGCAAATCAAATTATTCATTTTTTTGGTGCATTAAAAAAACCGTATGAAACTCAAAATTAGAAAAACTTCTTTTACAAAAGTTTTATGCACCAACATACCTGATTTTGTGGAATTTTTTTGAAATTTTTTAAGAACTTTAAAAAAAAAAAAATTTCTTTTTACCCTGATATTTGTCTTTTTATTTTAACCTTCCTATATATATAAAATAAATATGAATAATATATATATTGATATATATATAATGCAAGAATGTGGAAAACCAATTTATGGATAAAAATAAATATTTAAAATTAAACATAATAAATAAAACCTCGCAATAAATTCTATTTAATTCTTTTTATCATAACAAAAAACATTTATTGTTGTTTTCAGAGCTTATTAGTACTGTAAGGGGCGGAGCTGGTAGGGTGACTAGTGGGTGCTGAGCCACCCCTAATCAACCTATTTCGTTCATCAGTCACTTATATTACAAGCCGCTTTTCTACTATTTTTTCACCTTCGGCCCCCCTTATCACTATAACGTTTTAAACTATAAGACCATGACCAGGCCTCCCCTTTAACGAAAAATCCTGGCGTAATTTATAAAAATCAAAAAAAGTTAATAATATTCAATGGGTTAGTTAACATCTAGAATCTTGGTTTCAACTTTTAAAATAACATGATCAACCCAGCATGTCAAGCTATGACATCTTCTGCGAAGAATGTGTTGACGATGTGAATACAAATACAATGATCTTTCATTTTAGGGTTCCTAACACTCTGATTGTGAGCATACACGTTGTTCTTGATCTATACGATATATTGCGACAACCAACAAGCATTTAGCGTAATGGTGTGAGATTGGTGTTTCCTACGAGACAGTTGTGTGTTCAAGTCGTATGTATTTTTTTTCCGAACGGCGTTCAAGTCGTATGTATCGTCGAGAAAATTCACTTAATGTTACAAGTTGAAAAATTGCCTTTGTAACTACTAACCAAATGATAAACGTATTATTAACTTTATTAAAAAACGGTACCAGGGTCAGTCCCGATCGCATTTAATGTATGTTGGGTTAACCCGCCGGAAAACCCGTACCCGCCTGAAAACCCTGCCTGAAACTCGGAACCCGCCTGAAAACCCGAACCCCGCTTGCCTTACCCGATCCACCCTATTAATAAGGTTTTATAATGGGGGCACGTGTAAGTCAGATAAAGAGAGGTTCTTCTCTCTCACCACGTATCTTTCTCTCTCTCACCACGTGTCTTTCTCTCCCTATAAAACACACATTGTTTATGACGATTGGGTTTTGGATCTCTTAATAAAACATATCTTTGTAATCGTAGATTGGTTGTCAAGATGTTGTTCTTGATCTCTGTCCAAAACACATATTTGTAATCGTAGTGTGACGATGGTGACAGAGTTTACCATCAATACAAGGTATTTTTTCCCTTTGCATTTTTTATTTTAATAATTTAAATTAATTAGGGTTAGGGTTTTGGGTGTTCTGATTTCATTTGCTTAATTAATCGGTAATTTAATGAATTAGGGTTATAGTGATGATGGTTGTCCTTCTTTTTTAAGGTGTATACACTTACTTTTTGGGTGGCGAGGAATTGATTGAACGCGTATAGTGATTGCGGCGATAGATGTTTGTGTTGCAAGCATTTTGTTTATAAATAACAGCTACGATTGTTGTTGGGATTGTTGTTTCACACGTAGTCCCTTATTTGAGCCTCAGATTAAAAAAATAAAGGTTGATTGTAATGTTGTGTCGGGTTCAGAGTTTTATGCATTCGCTGTTAACGAGGTTGCGATGAGTTTACATGGGCTCGGTTAAAGTTGAGATTGTCCGCAACTTGGCTGGGCAGCCTATTAGGTTTGCAGCCATGCCGGATGTATCCTCTTTTTCACCCGTGGTCCCCTATCTGAGCCGAAATTATGCCTCTCCCCCATGTGGTGACAGGGAAGATCTTGGCTTTTTCGAGGCAGGGCGAATGCTTGACCTGGGTTGCATATAACCTAAATGTATTAAATAACTTGCCCGGGCCAGGCCGGGGAAAACACTAAATGAATGTCAAACCTGTGTTGCATTATTAAACGCTGTAAACCCAAATTCTGATGAACGCAACCCATTTGTACCTTTTCCTTCTGCACCTTGTCAATAAAATTAAGAATAAGAAATTATGGCTTAAAGAAAAGCGCTTAAACTTTCGCCTTATGCTCTTTCGTCTGCCGCTGACCCTTTCGTTGCCAAAGCCTATACATGGCGTGATGACAATACGATTTGTGATGATGACGAAGATAAGGGACGAAAGCTGAGGCTACATGTAGTTTAACAACACCTCAATTACAGTTTGAGGTTGTCCGCAACTTGGCGGGGCAACATTTTAGGTTTGCAGCCATGCCGGGTGTACCCTCTTTTTCATACGTAACCCCTTATCTGAGCATGTGATTAAAAAATAAAAGGTTGATTGTAATGCTCTATTGGGTTCAGAGTTTTGATCCATCGTAGGTACGATTCTCGATCATCGGATTGGGTTTATGCTATCTTATCATTCATTTGGTAAATTGATTATTACATTAAAACTGTACTTTGAAGTTTACATTTATGTATGTTGTTATGCCCTGACCCGACTTAAGTAATCAGCCTATTATTCATTTGGGTGTTATGTCAAGTGAGCTTGCCATTTGTCTTGGTAAACCCTGTCTGAGCCTTTGGTGATTCCGCGGTGATGGTTGATTACTTTATGAGCGATTAAACTACCATTGAACATGAGTCAAAATAATGCATTGTCATGGGAAGATCTAGAAAAATCTGTAACTTGAAATCGATGCTGCATTTTGTTTTTATAAAGAGGCGGTGATGAATCTAAACAGGTTAGACCGTGAATGTTCGCATCTTGGCATGGCAAACTACTAGATTTGCAGCCACGACGTATGTGTCCGGTTTTTTAATACTTAACCTGCCTGAGCCTCATCCGTTTTTTATCTTATCATCATTTTATAACATTTTAAGTTTAAATGGAATAGATCCTTTGTTGGTTCATTATACTAACTGAGGTAATGAGTTTTGTAATTTTTCTTTTTATATCTGATTATGTTAATACATTCCCGCCTTTTACTTTTAATCATATAATTCATTTTAAAGGAAGCTGGGGAGTGCAAGGAGCAGCAATGGTTCTAATTCTAATAATAATAATAATGATACTAAAGGTTTTGGGTATTGCCTATTGTTAAAATTGTATCCCCTATTTTTTGCCTTACAGGTTTTAGATCATACATTTTGCCCTCTAAGCTTTAGTAGATTAGTTACTCATTTAGGATACGCATTTATTTAGATTTTGTAGCTTCGCTTCTAGGCTTTAGTGGATTAGTTACTCTTGCATAGGATAGGCGGTTTGTTCTTTAGGTTAAAAGCTCCCAGTCTTCTTAGGTTAGGTGCCTCTTAAAGTTTTTAGTTTATTCCTATTACGTGGAAAGTTGGTTTAATGTTGGGAATTAGATTTGAGGTTTGATAAGTACAAAACAATATGAAAGATGAAGTTTTAAAAGACAAAGGATAATTTTTTCAAAAGATAGAAGATTACAGAAGATTTCCTAGAAGATAATTGTAAAAATTAGGAAGATTTAGTTGTTTCCTAATACTTATCCTTTGTAAACCTAATATCTCTAGTATATAAAGAGATATAGGTCATGTTATTTTCTGTGTGTCAAGATGTAAACACCAGAAAAGTGTGTGTGTGTGTGTCTAGGCGTCAAGTCCTCTAAGTGGACGCCTAGAATTTGTGTGTTTTAGCCTCAAGGATCTTTGATTCCTTGTTATAGTTTAGATAACACGTTCTACCATTTGATCAAGGTAGAATTGGGGCTTGTAGTAGTCATGTATCATAGAAGATAATGATGAAACCTTGTTAGAATAACATTGATTTGTTCTTATTCCGCTGCATGTTATTATCTTTGTTATTCATCCTAGATATAGATCTAAACAATCTGAGCTTACAATGATTTTTTAATCTCTACAATTGGTATCAGAGCCATGGGGCTCTTGATCTAGGATCACAAGGTTTGTTTTGAAGTCGTGTTCTTGATGAAAAAGAAGTAACGAATCTCTGTTTGGTGTATTGGTGATTTTGGTGAAGTTAGGGTTTTTGCGACACTTTAAAGTGTCGTCTTTATACTTAAAAAAAGACGACTATGATTATTTTTATTTGAAGTCGAGTTTGGTGAATATTAAGGTTTATTCACAAAACCCTAAATCTGGTTCGGTTTTTACAGCAGTATGTGTTGTGGTTACAGCAGGATGTTCGTGACTGCAAGGTTAGCCCAAAAGCAGTTTTGACATAATGATGAGGAAGCGATCTTGATACTACTGACTTTTGGAAGTTAATGGTGCTAGCTTAGGTGATTACATAGTAGTAATAAGTTTACATGCCAAGAAAAGGTTTATCAAGATGCACCAAATGAGTCGCATCTTTTTAAATTGCATTCCAATGTCGAAAAAGAAACAGCAGGTTCTAATAAGGTGTAACTGCTGCTAATGGACGTGGATCAGGATTTATTGGATACTTATTTTATACTGTCCAATAGTGTTAAAAGACTTGAACGCAGTTTGGAATATTGTTTTGGTTCTGGAAAGTTAATACTGCTGCTGGAGTTTCGGTCTACTGAGTTAATACTGCTTGTTTCATTAATACTGCCAGCTTTATATATTATCTTGGCAGTCATATGGGTTGTTAATACTGCACAATGTTTATTGTTTATACTGCCACAATATACTCGTTAATACTTTACCTCATGAAACATTAAATACTGCTAGCCTACGGTTTTGTACTAGCTACATGCTAAGAATGTTCAGTTAGTACTGTTTGTTCATTGTTTGTACTGCTAGCTTTAACAGTTATCGGATGACACACACAAGATGGATATCAGACAAAACAAAAACATAAGTTTTGTTTGGGTGTTTTATCTGTTTAGGATTTTAGTTATTTGGTTTTAAATGTTCTTAAACGTTTAAAAGGCTCACACTTTATTGGTTTAAATGATTACGAAGATGGTTATTTATCACCTATTTGAAGAAGAAGTGGAATTATTTGGGTTTGTGTTTTATCATATCTCAAATGGCTTACAACGTTTAGAGATAACTTGTTCGTGCTTAGAAACGATGTGACGAAGACTTGACAAATCTAGAAAAGATGTGTGATCTAACTTATGGTGCCTCAATACACTACATTTGCTATCCACTTGGTAGTGTACTCATAGAGATGAGATAATTGTCAAGAGATTGCGGTCTACTTATATTTCACAGATTTATTTATAAGTTTGACGTCACGTGGATAATACAAGATATAAGACACAAGTTTGGGTTGTTCTACTTCAGCATCAAATTGGTAATACTTAGTTTTCTTCATCAGTAATTCAATACATAAGCCTACAATTCAAGAAATGGTAACATATGGGTTTTCAGGGAACATAATGTTAAAATGTTTAACCATTTATATGCTACATCAATGTTAAGGTTTTTAACTACTGCTAATTATTAATTTCTAAATACTGAAGTTTCTAACTGCTCAAGTTCATTTAGTCTTAAGTCGCATCATGGAGGGTAATTTGAGTGATTGGAAGGGCTGGATTAGGTAGTTTGATAGTGATTTGTGTTTGTCAAAATTGAAAGAGTTTTATACTATAAAAAAAAGGTGACCCCTATTTGTTATGACAAAAAGGGTACGAAGATTTACAAATAATATGGTGGCCAACTTACAGATCCTTGGAGGAATTGCATAATCCTATTCTTTCATATATAAAATAAATATATATATATATAAATAAATAAAATATATATACTACCTAATATATTATATAAATATAATAAATATATATATAGAAATTAAGCATCAGGGTAAGTTCATGCTTATTTTGGTTTTGTCATTATCAACTAGGGGAAGATTGTTGGGAATTATATTTGAGTTGATAAGATAAAACATATGAAAGATGAAAGACTTAAAAGACAAAGGAGAAATTCTTCAAAAGATGGAAGATTACAAAAGATTTCCTAGAAGATAATTGTAAAAATTAAGAAGATTTAGTTGTTTCATAATACTTATCCTTTGTAAACCTAATATCTCTAGTATATAAAGAGATATAGGTCGTGTTATTTTCTGTGTGTCAAGATGTAAACCCCAAAAAATGTATGTGTGTCTAGGCGTTAAGTCCTCTAAGTGGACGCCTAGAATTTGTGTGTTTTAGCCTCAAGGATCTTTGATTTCTTGTTATAGTTTAGAAAAACACACTTCTACCATATGATCAAGTAGAATAGGGGCTTGTAGTATCATAAATCCATAGAAGATAATGATGAAGTACCCTCAAGAAACATATGCTCTTCCAGACAAGTAATACCTAC
The DNA here is from genome assembly GCA_026074375.1 of Tanacetum coccineum. Classification (NCBI taxonomy): domain Eukaryota; kingdom Viridiplantae; phylum Streptophyta; class Magnoliopsida; order Asterales; family Asteraceae; genus Tanacetum; species Tanacetum coccineum. The sequence continues at coordinate 35,666 of BQNB010014423.1, forward strand.
CTTCTTATTCCTTCCCCAATTTGACTTAAAGACACTTTACTTTCTTTTTCATCGTCTTTCCTCTGTCGTCGCTTTTTTGCTTCTTAAGGTGCTTACTTTCTACCTCAAAAAGCGATGATGTTGACCACTGGTACTACCACTTTTGACATTTTCGTGAGTTTGGCCTTGAGCTTGTGGCGAATCATTAGGCTTGATAAAGGTTGCTTTCTGAGTCTTCTAACTTCCAAGTTTAACGCATATAGATCCAAAAGTCCCTCATCTCCTCCAGATGTGTTGAGACGCTCTTTGGAGTATAACATTGGGAGATTTTGGAAAATTTAGCAGCACCTATGTAGTTCAGCTTACCTTGAAGTCAGCAGTACCTTGTACTTCAGCATTCATCCCTAGGTGGTATGATAGTACCTGTAGGTGGAGGTACTGCATGGAATCCTTTTGCCTTTTGAAAGTTTGGATACAAAGATTCAGTCGAATTTGTATTCCCAGATGAATTGTCACTTTCCTTACTACTACTAGATTCAACCCCAAATCCTATACATGATTTATCAGACAAATATCTTTGTTTGTTTAGGACTTCATTTTGAAGTACAGCAGCATTTGTCCATTTTTCAAGTTTTACCTTGAAATCATCTCTTTCTTTTAAGACTTGATCTAGTTCCTTTTGTTTTTCTTCTAGTTTAAAATCCCTCAACTTTAAGTCATATTCCATCTGTTCATACTTATCACCCCATGCATATTCATTCTTTTCATGTGTTTTAAGTATGACTTCTAATGACTCTAAGCTCATTTGATATCCTAGAATTTCAGACCTAGCCTTTTGAAAATTGTCTTTTTCAGTTTGATAGTTTTCAAGCAACTGTTTATAAGATTTACTACATTTGGAACAGTAAGGTACCTCTGAGTTTGTAGCCATCAAGGCTAGAGACACTGGTGTATCATCAGCTTTGTTGCTCCAGTCAAAATCACCAAGTCCATCTTGTCCAAAGTGCACAGGTTCTGCATCAATCTCCATGCTCCAATCATCTTCTTCAAGTTCAGTCAGTGCCATCATAGCAAATGTCACTGGTTCAGCATCAAATTCCTTGGTCCAGTCAATTTCTTCATTGTTGTCTGTTGCCACCAAGGCTTTTGAGTTTGAATCTTCAATAGCCACAATCTTCTTTTCCTTACGACCATTTGCTCTGTTTTCCTGATATTTAGCAAATCTGCACTCCCTAGCAAAATGACCCAACTTTTGACAATTAAAGCATTCAATCTTTGACTTGTCAAAAGTGATCCCATTCTTTGGCTTGAGGTCAATGGGTCTTCCTGTTTTTCTCATAAACTTCCTTATCCTTGCAGTTATCATAGCCACCTGCCATCGAATGTCAATTTCTTCCATAGCATCCTCATCAATTTGCAGCAGGTCTTCATCATCATGAGTTGTAGGCATAGATGCTTGTTGAGCAAAGAAAGAACATATGATTTCATCTGAGTGGGAAGCACAGTTAGGAGCAGTTTGCACCTTGCTTGAGGCAGCCTGAGTATATCCTTTTGGGATATTTTCTGGGTCAGCAGTACTTTGTTTCAAAGTACTGCCTTTGATTTCAGTGGACAGAAAAGCAATATTTTGTGAGCTTGAATTTGAAACACCCTTCAATTCATGCTCATACACCTTCAAGTTGTTGTAGAGATCATCAAACTCCAATTCATCCAATCCAGGTTGTCCCCGAATCATTGTAGCAACTACATGCCACACAGATGGTAGGCTTCTTAGAAACTTCAAATTCGCATCTTCATGGGACACTTTAGCATCATATAATTCAAGCATACTAAGAATGTTCTGAAACCTTTCGTATGCTGAATCTAGCTCTTCTCTAGATCCGATAGTAAACGTCTCGAATTGTTGTTTCAAAAGATTCTTTTGCATCTTCTTTGATGCTTCATTACCTCCAAATCTTGCTTTTATGGCTGACCATAAAGTTTTTGCATCTTCAGCATCATGAAAACTGAGAAGATGTCTATCAGGTATTGCAGAAAGCAATATGTTAAGAGCTTTCTCATTGTTTCTTCTTGCGTTAGCAGCAAGCGAAGTTTTTGGTGCAGACACTGGACCTGACGAGGATGCAGGATCAGTTGTGGCTTGGTCTCCATTGGTGATTATATCCCATAGTATATGATCAGTGATGGCAATATACTGTCGCATCTTCATGGACCATAGGTCATATTCACCCTTCTTGATCATTGGGATTCTTAGTGCAGTGACTGATGAGGTGGGAGGGATAGGTTCAGCTTCAGACATCTTTTTGGAGTTTGGAAAGATTTCGAATGATTAAAGTTCTTCTAGATCAGAGTCTCTACACAAGCTCTGATACCACTTGTAGGATCGATATACCTTAGTATAATAAACCTTTAGCCTGTAAAGGATGTTACTTCCTTGAATAAATCCAAGTCGATAACAATGAAACACTGATATAATACTATCAACTATGCGGAAACTAGTTAACAGTATCAAGAAGAACACACAATGATTTCACAAACGATTTTGTATTACCACACCTTGAATCTACCTAAGAATGCAGATCCCTAATACAATACTTATCTCTAATACTTCTAACTAATGCTTTTTGTTGTTGTTGTTCGTATGTGTATCATTCTAATGCCTTCCTAGATATCCTTTTATAAACGTAAGGATAACTCTAGTAGGTGTACAGTCCTTGTATGACACAAATACTAATTAATACTAATCACTAAATTAACTGTTACATGATAATAACTATTTAACTGATAATCCTTTGAAGTTCCTTTATTATCGGCAGTACTTTGACTTTCTCAAACATAATATCTCATCTTGTGTTCTTTGATCAACCAAGACCCCCCGAATAAGGTGTTTTGAATCATGTAACAAGTGGTATCATGAGCATCAGGTTATGTTTTGTATTCAGTGTTGTGTTGTTTCGTGTGTGAATCCTTATTATAAGCTTATTTGTGTGCTTATTTTTGAAAAAAATAAGCCACGTTTTTTGTTGTTTTTCTTTATATAACATAAGTTTTCAATATCTTCTTGTGTCTATAAAAAAAGTATGTAGCGATTTAATATTGAACTTTCTTTTTTTGCTTAATTTTGTCCTTATTTCTGAGCTTAATTTTGAGCTTATTAAAGAGTGTTGATGAGTTTTTTGTGGGTTCTTTTGCTTTTCCAAAACTTATAATCAGTTGGTTTCACTTTTTTTGGCTTATTAGGTTTTTTTCTAGCTTATTGCTCCTTTTATGGGTGTATCTTGTGCTTATTTCGTCATTGCCCAAAGCTTATGTCTGGGTTTATTTTATGTCCTTCATCCATGCTTATCAGAATCACAAGACACAGTTACCATCTTTTTTGGCTTACAAATTTGGCATCTTCCACAAGGAGAATTATACCACCTCAAAGAGGCGAATTATACCACCTCAAAGAGGTTGATTTATACCACCCAAGTTGGGCGAATTATACGCCAAGCTTGGGCGAACTATACAACTGCCATGTCAGGCGAAGTATACATTTGTCGTAGGCGAAGTATACCACACCCTAGGCGAATTATACCAAAACCTAACCCAAACTGAGTCAACTCGGTATTTACCCCCCATTAGTTGACTCAGGTCGACTCACTGAGTCACGAGTCTAAGGGTCACAAAAAAAGGAGATGAAAAGAAGACAGACTCGATTTACAACAACACCGCAAATCAACTAGCCGTATCTTCAATACGAATCAACAAATTCATCTCTATCACAACAACCCTTCATCACAATTAATAACCATCAAATCCAACAATCTACCTAATCCTTTCGTCACATAATCACAACATCTCCTCCAATCCAATACTAAGACTCGAACCTAAAAGAAAAAATCAAGATCTCAGATAATGCTTTTCGTGATTAGCAATTAATTTTCAAGATCTTAATAAAGATCAATCAAACGAAAGCATAAACCTCATCATAGATCTGTGTTGAGCTTACTCTCTTTGATATTACCATTTAAAAAAGTGGGACACATAAACAAAATAGTTAACTCTCCAATCTTTGTTTCGTTTTATGACTCTCAAAGCAAAAAACAAACCTACCCGAGACCATTAATATGATCTTCAAGCTTTCGTCCTTTCTTGTTGGTATACGAGTTTCAATTGCAGAAAATAATTTCTAAGGTCATGATGGATACTTTGTATAACACCACCATTTTAACAAATACAGCATCAGAAGCTAATTTGGGGTATTATTTTATTTAGGGTTTTTTTTACGACAGTCAATAACATAGAAAATGAATTGTAAGAGACAGTTTTTAGAAAATTTCAGTTATCATTCATTTATTCATCAGAGTTTTTACAAAGGAGGTCCCAAAATCTAGAAACATAATGTTTGAATGATAACAGTTTAGCCATCTTCAAGTTCGTGCCACTCTGTGCCCATAAGATGCTCAGGTTACCTGAGAAAACATGCTAAAAAGTCATCATAAAAGGTTGGCGTGAAATTCTAGGTTATTGTTAAAACAGTTTTGTATACAAAGTTCATTCAGTAGGTTACGTTGTTATACACCCCAAATGTGTAATAAATTGAATTGACCTATAATGATTTATAGAAAACAGTATTATTCGCCTATAGTCATGACACGAGACCTTGAGATAATCAATAATCATAGAAAGATGCACAATGGGTGCCTTTGCCAAACACCCGCATAGATATTCAAATGAAGTGCGTTTGGTTACCAAAAGTATAGGTACACCAACGGGGGAGTTCAGTCCCAAATAGATTATTTACAGTATTCCGTTTACTCTGAAAAGTATTAAACGGTTCATGATAGTGGGTGATGGCAAAAGTAACAGACATAGGCAATATTTATCTAGATAGCATACTGTTGGAAAAATACTTTGTATCATGGTTTATTGCATGTATCTCTCTCGTGGGGTTTATGAAAACATTAGAAGATCTTAAAATGCGGGATATGAACTCACCTTACAGGGAAATCATGATTGATGACAAAAGTATATTCAAGTGAAAGTAATAGTCTCGTCACGCAAACCTAGGGTTAATATGTCAAGTCTTTAGTGTGTTGGTTTATGTTTCAAACTTCATAAAGTTTAATGTATACATTTGATTTATTTAATTTTATGGAAATATTGTATCATTGTTTTGGGCTATTTCCATAATCCAGAGGCCTTGTAGTAATCGTGTGAGGAGTCAGGGTACTTTTATATCGTCAAACCTAGCAAAATCGTCAAAAAAAACCAAATGGAACCCCTTACATGAAATTCCCTAGTAACGTGATACAATAAGATTTTAATGTTTCTTTAAAAGCTAGTCGATGATTTTAAAAATTAACTTTAGATACTATTAACATAATTGTTTATAATGCGTCGTATCGATGATTAATAAACGATTGATGTGTCGGGTTTTAATAAAATACGAGTCCTTATATTATTAATGTATATTTTTAAAATTTATATAAAAATAGTATATTTTATATTTTTAAGAATACAAAAATGGTAATATATACCTTTGGTTTATAAACTTTTACAAATTTAGTCCTTTATATATAAAGTATATATAATTTTAAACCTTTTTTTAACTTTTGAACTTGGTAAAACTCCCCATTGTAGTTATAACTTTAGAAAATGACATCTTTAGTCCCTTGTTATAAACTTTAGAAAGTTACGATATATACCTCTATGCATGAAAACATTTGCAAATCAAGGCCACCAATTCATAATTTTGAAATTTTGAAATCCAAAAGAGTTTTGCAGCTCATGGCTTATTAGAATAAGCTAAAATAAGATGTTCAAACATAACAAAAGTTTAGAAAAGGGATTTGTTAGCTAGAAAATCAAAACGGGTCATTTTTTAAGGTTTTAACCAAAAACGAAAAGGTTTGTGGTTCAAGGGATCAAACAAGAGTTCATATAGGATATTAGGAGTCTTATGAATATTCTAAAACAGATTATGAGTTTATTGAACAAGATTTTGAGCTTACTTTAGCTAAAATGGGTCGAAATATGTTGTTTGAGTTTGTACGCCTAGAAACGACTTCAACGGTTTCTTTTTCTTGATTTTTGGCTTCATTTCTGATCTCAGGGCTTCACTTCTGTTCTAAGACATGGCTAGATCACAACCTTGAGAGTGTTTTGAGTTTAGATGATGAGATATGAACATATGTATGTATGGTGTGTATTATAATGTAATAGAGTATTGTGAGGCCAGTTTGAGTAAGTAGGGATCAAGTAGAGTGAAGTGGTGGGCCAAGGGTTAGATAGGGTGAGTGTTGGGAGCTAGGAGGGTAGCTATGCAAGGTGTAAGGGTGCATGAGGGTTTGGTTATTAAGGGGGTGACGAGGGGGGGGTGTTTGCTTGGTAACCAAGTTGTTATAGCAAAAAAGTAGGCAAGGAGGTGAGTAAGGTGCTTAACCAAGCTACTAGGTAGGGTGGTGAATAAGGTGGAAGGGTGCTAGATTGGTTTAAAATGGGTTAAAAAGAAATAAAGGGGTGTCGGGTTTGGTTTGGTTTTGGGTTAGGGTTTTAGTATTTAGGACGTGGATTAGGGTTAGGATTAAGGATAATTTAGGGTTTAAGATTAAGGTTTAGTGTTAGGATTAGGGTTTAGGTTTAAGGTTTAGGTTTTAAATGAAATTAGTGTTTTAAAATTAGTTTAGGGTTTCGTTTAGGGTTTTAGGTTTTAGGACATGGATTATGGTTTAAGATTAGTGTAATTAGGGTTTAAATGTTGTGCATTAGGAGCTTATAAGTTTTGTTTAAGTGGTGGTAAGAAACTAGAAGAAAAATGGTGGTAAAATGAGCTTATTTGAATCTGTGCTTTATTGATTTGTACATTAAGCTTAAACGTGTTGTAACATGGTTTTGGAGGGAAGCATGATTCAAATATTATGCTATGATACTTGTACACATTCCTTGAATACTTGTACATTCATTTTATATGTATACTTGTAAATGGTATGTTAAATGGATAATGTACTTGGTAAAATGATATTAAGATATAGACTTGACATATTAGGATGTTTACATGATATAAACATAGATATAGATGGCATTGGTAGAGGTTGCGTAAGCTCGTTTACTTTAGAGATGCAAGTTACGTTGCAAAATAAGATAAAGCAAAATTTTCCCTGTAAAAAGGTGGTATATTTATAATAGATGGATATTATAGTGCATCTAATTTAATAGATGGATAATTACATTGATAAAAATTACAGGTTGTTATAGTCTTCCTCCCTTAAAAGAAATCTTGTCCTGAGATTTAGTTGGATGTCAGAGTGATGTTTGAAAATAGATGTGGATACTTGGCACGAATTTGATTTCCCATGTAAATTATGGTCCTCTTTTAGAGTTCCATCTTACTTTGACTATATGAATACGACTTTGTTTTAGTTTGTCATCGAGTCGAAGCTCTTTCATTGGAATGACAAGGGATTCGTCAGATAAGTATTTCTTTAGATTAGAAACATGAAAAGTATTGTTGAGACTTAAAGACTTCAAGATGATTCTTAGAGTTACTGCTGCTCAGGTATACATTAGTGTTGTCAAGCATAACTTAGTACTGTTGGTGATACTAATGAAAATTATGCTAAGTAGTCAGTACTGGTAGTATAAAGTTACTACTGCTAGTTACTACTGTTAAATTAAGTTAGTATAAGTTAGTACTGTTAAAAGAGGTCAGGACACCAAGATACCTCAGTCTAGTGGTCCCCCTATAAAGGTTGGTGATGAGGCTGTCCATAAGGAGTTGGGTGACAGAATGGAAAGGGCTGCCACTACTGCTTCTAGCTTAGAATCAGAGCAGGACAGTGGTAATATCAATAGGACCCAATCCATGGCAACACTTAATGGATAAAGTCCTTAGGGAATTGGTTCATGTAGTGGTCCTAGGTGCCAAGATACTATATTGGGGGGTGCAGATGCTCATACTAGGTTTGAGACTACATCTAAATAGTCCAGTGATCCACCTCTCTCAAGAGGTTACACACTTGGAAGTGGAGAGGACAGTATGAAACTATTGGAATTGATGGCAAAGTGTACAAAGTCTGTGTGAAATAGAGAGGCAAAAGAAAAGAGAGAAATTATGAGTTGAAAAACAAAAAAAAGAGATGTGTGAATAAAAATAGAAAGGAGTGATTTTAGTGAGCAAAAAAGAATTGAGTGAGGATATATGTGCTTAAAAAAATTAAAGAGAGCTTGTGAGAAGAAAACTAATTGATTTTGAAAATTGAACGCATTAATGCCGTAGCTCAACATTACTGCTTGGGGGGGGTGGTTGACTGGGGGGGGGGGGGGGGGGCTAGCTTCAGGATAATACTGGTAATATAACTTACTACTGCTAAGCATAAAATTTCTACTGTTGGTATATCTTAGTGCTGTTGAGTTACTGCTGTCAGTTTAAGTTAATGTTGTTAGGCATTATTTAGTGCTGCCAGTTCAAGTTCCTGCTATTGAGGGTGATTTTATAAATACTTCGATTCAGGGTTTCATTTTGATTCTTTATTCCGTTTCAATCATTCAAACAACTCTCTAAACAAATAAAATAAAAACCCAAACTCAATTTCATCTTTAATCATCTAATCACAAAACAATGTCAACCCTAACGTTTGATGATACTCACAATATGGTCGCATTCTTGGAACAACCTGTTGAAAGTGATGGGTTTCATGAAATTATCAATTTTCTGAGTGCTAAACAAATTTATTATGCTTTAATTGTCAATCCTATCATCCGCACATCTTGCATTGAACAGTTTTTGGCAAAAGCAAAGGCAAACACTGTCAATGGTGAACGTCAGTTACAAGCCATAGTTGATAAAAAGAGGGTGATCATCAAGGAGTCAAGCATTAGAAGTGATCTTCAATTAGCAGATGCTGGTGGTATTGATTGTTTGCCGACTGCTACTATCTTTGAAGAACAGGCACGGATGGGGTATGAAAAACCATCTCAAAGGCTTACATTTTATAAAGCTTTCTTTTCTCCATAATGGAAGTTTTTAATTCATACTATTACACAATGCCTTAGTGCCAAATCCACTGCACATAATGAATTCAGTAGCACAATGGCCTCTGCAATCATATGCTTGGCCACAAACCAAAAATTTAATTTCTCTAAGTATATCTTTGATGCTATGGTAAAGCACTTAGAGGGAGGGGTCAAATTTCTGATGTATCCATGATTTGTTTAAGTGTTTATCAATCAACAGCTTGGGGATATGTCACATCACAAAAAGATCTATGTTAACCCCTCACACATAAAGAAAATCTTTGCCAATATGAAGAGAGAAGGAAAGGATTTTTCTAGAAGAGTAACACCCCTGTTTGCAACAATGATGGTTTAGGCTACTCATTGATGAGGGGAGTTAGATTCGGGCATTCCTACTGATTCTCTACAGGGACACCATTAATACTCAACCATCATCCATCTAGATCTCAGAAGAAGCAGTCCTAGGAGGAAACAGAGGACGGAATCTGGTGTTCCTCAAAGATGAGAAATCTATGACAGTGTTCAGATACCTTCCATTGATCCAACTTCTCAGTGGTGAAGGATAGAATGCAACTAAACAGAATTGAAGATTTTGTGTTACCCTACTTAACAAATACAGTTCTTGATTTGGAGAAGGCAAAGGATGCTCAAGCAAAGGAGATTGCTGGTTTAAAGAAGAGGGTCCAGAAGTTGGAAAGGAAAAAGAAATCAAGAACTACAGGGTTATAAAGATTAAGGAAAGTTGGTAAATCTGGTAGGGTTGAATCCTCTGTGGACAAGGAGAGTTTGGGTGTTTCGGAAGATGCATCTAAACATGGGAGGATAAAAATTGTTGATGAAACCCAGGGGAGGATGCAGAAATGTTTGATATAGATTATCTTCATGATGATGAGGTGATTGTGGATATGGCAGTTGGTGAGAAACAAGAGAAAAGTGTAAAAATTAATGAAAGAGAGGTTAGTACTAGTGTTGAAGATAGTACTGCCCTTACAATTCTAGTTACTACTGCTGATGAGAGGAGTTAATGATGCCAAGATTGATGAAATTACTCCTACAGGGTCTAACAATAGTTATTGATGAATAACTTTGGGCTCTAAATCTTATGAAATCAAGAAACTAAAACCTAAAGCTGTTACTGCTACTGCTACAACAAACAACTACAAGACCAAAGGCTAGAGGGGTTGTAGTTCAAGATCCAAGTGAATTCGAACAACAACTCATATCCACAAGCATCCCAAACCTTCAAAGACTAAGGGCACAAAGGCAAAAGTAATAATGATGAGCTGAAGACCTTTGAAATGAAGATCAAGTTGCTCTTGATGAAGAAATAAAAAGAAATTTTTAAAGCTCTAGTACAAAGCTGAACTTATAGAAGAAGAGAAGATGGCAAGGAAAAAGGAAGAAGAAGCCAACATAGATTTGATTGAATCATGGGAAAATACACAAGCTATGTTGGAGGCTGATAGATTGCTAGTTTGAGAGGGACTCCAAACAGAGAGCAAGAGGAGCTGACAGATAAGGAGAAGGCAAAAACTAATTTATGGAATACATAGAGAGGAGGAGAAAACATTTTTGCTGCATTAAGAGCACAAGAAAGAGAATTAAACCTCCATACAGGCTAAAAGAGAAATCTAAATGTCTGTCTATCTTAGCTTCATGGCGTGGATATAAACACAATCAGCTAAAGGGCAGAAGCTATGATGAAATCCAAAAGCTATTTGACAGGAGATGATGAGAGTAAATCTTTTGTGGCTATGATTCAGAAGTTCAAGAAAATTAGTAGAAAAAAAGGATGGATAAGAGTTCTAGAAGACGAAATTGCACAAGTTAGTAGTACAAGAGAGCAGAGATAAACTAAGAATATGATAAGTCTAAGAAGCAAAAGACTGATTAAGAATGAGAAGATGAAGAGGATAATGAAGCTAGCTGAAAATGAATATGGTGATCGTCAAAGATGATGATATTGCATTTGATGCTATTTTACTTGCTACCCCAAACACCAGTCGATGTTGATATAAGATTATAAAGAAGGAATAATAGGACATTATCAATTGATAAGAGCAGATAGAAGTTCCAAAAGACATTCTTTAATGATTAGGATGCTTCAGGGTATTGACAGAGAAGATTTAGAGACTCTTTGGAAGTTAGTCAAAACAAAGCATGGTGATACAAGGCCTGAAGAAGAAACTGAAAGGAGTTTGTGGGGTGATTTAAAAGTCATTGTTTAAACCAGACATAAAGAGTGATGTATAAACGGAGAAATCTACAACGGGTATAAAGTGGACTATTTGGAAGTTGTATGTTCATGTGGAGTGCAATTGCTAGGTTTGGATATGTCAAATCTTTACGTTAGTTGAAAAGAGATATCCACCTACACCAATAACAATCACAAATACGCTAAACAAGAAACTTCAAGCTGACTATTAGAATGAGATGTGCTATCAATTACTTAAGCTAATGGTAAAGCAGCAAAAGGGTCAATAAAAGTTTTGAATACATCTTCCTGATAGTGATGAGGGGCTTTTACACAAAGAAACGTGAGATTTATTGATGAACAATAAAGGTTTAGGAGAGGATTGTTGGGACTTAAAGACTACAAATAATTCTTAGAGTTACTGATGATTAGGTACTTTAGTGCTGTCAAGCATAACTTAGTACTATTAGTGATACTAATGAAAATTTATGCTAAGTATTAGTACTGGTAGTATAAAGTTACTGCTGCTAATTATAATATTACGTATATGTTAGTTTTTACTGTTAGTAATTAAGTTATTGTTGCTTGTTGAAGTTACAGACTGCTCAGAGTTGAAGATTGAAAATATATGTAAGTAGTTAGTGATTGTAGTGGTAAAGTTAAAACTGCTAGTCACAGTTAACTACTGTTAGTTATATATTACTACTACTAGTATAATGTTACTACTGATTATGTTTATTAGTTTGCGCTGGTTACAAGGAAGTTTATGTTGCGGATTACAAATGTTAGAAGAATTGCTATGTCAGAGACAATTACGATTATAAGATATCAAGGATTACTGGAGATAAAGATTAGTAGATAATTATAAAAAAAGATTGTATTAGAATTTTCTATTACAGTTTATGTTTATCTTTAGTATATGTTGTAAGCCGACTAGGACTCCTTAGTCTATAAAAGGAGGCTCTAGTGCATTAGTTGAAAAATAAGTTTTCATATTTGTCAAGTCGATTTAGAAAAGCTTCAAGGTTGTAAACCCTAGTACTAGTGAAGAGTACTCGTATTATTGATCTAATAATATTGGAGCGTTTGTGTAACACCCCCAAATTAGGTCGCAGCGGAATAAGGGTCCGGGGCGTGTTACTTCTCAGATCAATAACACAAGATGTATATAGAATGACCATAAGTCATTTAAAAAACTGTACATTGGATTTTACCAAAGTATTTGTTACATAAGCGAAGCTTCACTTGTCCACTTGTTCAAAATAAAAATATTTCTAGCCCAATACAGTTATACAAAATGTAATGCGATAAAAATCTTTTATGACATGATATCCCAATCAAACCACAATGCATCCCTTGCACCTCGTGCTTACTGTTCCCCTGAAAAACATTGCTTTAAAACGTCAACAATAATGTTGGTGAATTGTTGGGTTTTGATAATTACATAGATTGTAGGACACATAGATTCTCCCAAGTGTATGATAATGCAACAGATGCAGACATCATATAAATGTAATTACGTTGCTCTAAGCTCATGACACTGAAGCTCGACATAAATGAATACCATATAAATGGTCTACATTGCCCGTGATGATGTTCTAACCCGCAACATCCTATGTTCGACATGGTATACGTTCGTTTGCCTAGTGATAGCTAATCACCCGAACGGGGTTGTCAAACCCAATAGATCTATTCATAACATTCGCGCTCACAGTCCAGTAATTGACAGTTCATGATAATGGGCTCAGATTGGGTTATCGCTACTTAGGCAACACGTAATCATAATATGAAACTTAACCACTTGTGTCTAGTTGTAAAACATTGCATGTTTCTCACCCCAAAAACTTTGTAAAACAAAAGCATGTAAAACGTGGGGCTATGAACTCACCTTTAGGGAGCAAATTACCAAGATATCACAGATAATTGCGCCACGCAATATCGTCAGATGCAAAACTATTTAAATTAAGGTCGTATATGTCTAATCACATTAAGTACTCCTACCATGGCATAAGTCTTTATAGGCTAATCACAATCTAAGATATTTGAGTGAAAACATGTGTATAAAATTAAAATGTTCATAAACTACTTTTGGTAAATCCGTTTATTTGCGTTTCTTATGCCCATCTTTTCGTATTAAGACGGGTTATCGATATTTGACATTTTTATAATTTTGGTCCTCTGATGAATTGTATTTTATGTTTCACACCAGACATGTGTTTTATTTAAATCGTATTGTTGCTGTAAAACCGTAAATATAGTATTTTATTAGTTATAGCTCCGTTTTTAACGATTCTTTCGAGACGATCTCGTAATTGTAAGTTCTATAAATTTTATGAGGTTTACAAAAATATAACTTTCTGTCATGAATAGTGTTTTACTGTTCATAGTTTATAAAATTATTTTTATAAACTTTTAATTACCGAAAACCCGCGAAATTCATAACTTATTCGTTATAAATCAAAAAATCATGATTCTTATCATTTTAGAATCCTAAAAATGTGTTTTAGTTGATAAAAATATCCAAGTTGCTGTTTGACATAGTTTTTAAAAAAGTTATTTTATAAACTCCGTTTAATTAACTTATAACTCGTTTTTAACGTAACTTTTTCGTTATTAATCGTTCTGACAAGGTTCTTACCTTCAGAATCGTCGTGGACATGTTTATCTTATAAAAACATAAAATAAAGCTATACTTTTATACTCTTTGGGGACCGAATGTTTGCATGACTTTCCTAAGTCCATTTTTGACTTTGTTTTTATGTTTTACTACTTTATACTTTTTTTCCACAAGTCTTTACCACTTATATATGTTCCTATTTCATATTTTATTATGTCTATAGGTCCATCAAAGGTTATTTTGTTCCAAAAGTTTACAAGTCCTTCATAATACCATAATAAGTCATACTTTCCTTAATTTATCCATCTTTACTATAAGTTCATATATAGCATTTTTTATATAATACCATAGTGTACAAGTTTTCTCATCTTGATATAAACCTCATTTTAATGATAATATAAAAATCAATATAAGTCCATAATTATCCTCAATAGTCATTTGTATTTCTATAACTTGTAAACATTATTAAGAAACCATATATAAACCCTAATTTGTACTTAATCATTTTTACACCAAAATTAACATGGTCATTCTTTTCTCATCTTTTTAACATGATATAAGTAAACCACAACAAAATATAAAAGTGGACAAAATGATCATTTTAAGTAAAAACTTCATTTTCTTGATTAAATCCTATGGGATTTCAACTAAAATAGAAATAAACATATGCTTGAAATGAGTACTATTAAGAAACCATAAAGGGTTCATGTAGACTATGATGTATGTTGATGATGCACAAAGTAATCTAACCCTTGTTTAGATAGAAATCCAAGCTTTGCACCAATGAAACCCTTGTTTTCTTAATAAAAAACCCTAATCTTTCTTTTTTTGAAATTACCTTGAAAAAATAATCCAATGCTTGGAAACACCTTAGAATATCTTAGAATGGATGTGTATAGGAGTGTATAGGTTGTATAAAATTTTGTATGGATTTGGTTGTGTGCTTGTTTCAAGCCGTGGGCTTTAAGGAGCAAGGGGGAGGAGTTTTGTGAAAATTTTACTAAGTGTTTATGTGTATGAATGGTAACAATAAGTGTTCTTGAATATATGGTTCAAGGTCAAAGCTAGTTTAGTATTCAACAAAACACTTGGAGGGTTTTAGGGATTCTTGCCTTTGTGTCCTTGGTCAATGTAACATCTTAGCTAGGTTTTAATGAGTCAAGTGTTGTACATTGACCAATTGACTAAGAAAATGACTCATTTATCTTGTCTTTGTTGTTGTTGCCGTATGAATTAGGGGGGAAGGTTTTCTAGAAGCTTTTGCTAGATAACACCATATATTGTATAAATCTTATAAGTTACAAGTTGTATTTTGTAAATAAAATGATGTCTAGTTGCAAGTATTGTATATTCTTTTAATTTCTAGTGTATAAAGTGTAAATAACATTTACTTGGCTAAAGTTTAATAAAACTTTAGGTATTGGGTATAATCGTGGGTATTTGTTGAAACGTTAATAAATTAACGTGCTTCCGGGTATGCTTAAACGTACATTTATCGCGAAACGTATTTAACTTACGTAACCAATAACATAAATGAACAACGACCATAATTATTATCAAAATAATTATATAACACATGATTGATGTAAACGTTTGATGGTTTAATGCCCGTTTACATTAAACGATAATATTTTTAGCTTACGCGATTTAGCTTAACATTTACGATTTAAAGCAAACGCGTACAATACAAAAGGTACGTTGTGGATTTATCGATGTCGTCAATGACTTGAAAACACAGGGTGTTATAGACTTCCCCCGTTAAACGAGCCTTGTCCTCAAGGCTCACAATGCAGCACTTGACGACGGTGTGGTCTTGGTGAAGAGGTGTGGGTATTTCTTCTCGAATTGGTCTTCACGTTCCCACGTGAACTCAGGACCTCTCTTGGAGTTCCATCGAACCTTGACTAATGGGATTCGGCTTCGCTTCAACCGTTTAACTTCACGTCCATATATTCTAATGGTTCTCAACAAAATGAAAGCTTGTCATCATGATGAAGGTCATCCAACGAAATGGTTATGGTTCGTCGCATGACACTTTTTCAGGTTGGAACACATGGATGTATTATGAACTCTACTCAGTTCTTCAGGAAGCTCGAGATTGAAGCAACTCTCCAACCTTTTCTAATACCTTGAAGGTCCAACATACCTAGGGTTTAATTCCCCGTTGGCCAAAACGTACGGCCCTTTCCTAAGAGCGAAAACTTTAAGCAGAAGTTTATCCCCTACTGGAATTCCATTGGTTTACGCTATGGTCAGCGTAACTCTTTGTCGATCACGGAGCTGCCTTTGCTCCTTTGCTGATCTGGATGATTTTCTCAGTGGTCTCTTGATTAGTTCTGGACCATGGATTTGAGGCTTTCTCCAACTTCAGTCCAACAAACAGGTGATGACACTTTCAGACATAAAATTGCTTTGAATGGTGCGGCCTTGATGCTCAGTGATAGCTATTGTTATCTGAGAAACTCGACTAATGGCAAATGGTTAACCCAAACCTTTTCCAAGTCGATCGCACAAGCACGCAGGGCATATCCACGAGTGTTTGAATGGTTCCTATCGCTTTGTCCTGTACTATTTATGGTGGTACGTAGTAAAATATCTAAATTCAGTACCCAATGTGTTTGAAGTGAACTCTAGAAATTGGATGCCGAATCTAGGGTAATCAATAACAAATGATTGAGATAGGTATTCATGGTCTCGTGACCACCTCTTTAGTTACTTTCTTGCAAGTTTATCCAAAGGATCAGTCTCTCTCATTGGTGTTTGAAGATCACAGACTTTGTGTGTCAGTCAATTAATCCAACCCCAAATGTTGTCGTAACCTTGCGATGTCTTAGGAAGCTTAGTGACAAAAAATCCTAGTTAGTGATGTTGTCCCATTTCCATTCAGGTATCTTAGGTTGTACCAACAATCCTGATGGCCTTTGATGTTCGGCCTTGACCTTTGCACAAGTCAAACACTTGCTAACATAGGTGCGATGTAGCTTTTCTATTGGGCCAACAATATCAGCTATTTCATATTCTTGGTACATTTTGTCAGAACCCGGATGTATAGAGTATTTTGATTTGTGGGACTCGTGCATGATCACCGTCCGCAAATCACCATAACAAGGTAGCCAACTCCTGCCATTGAGGCATAGGGTTCTATGTTACGAGGTTCCAATCCCTTTTCCTGTCCTAATCGCCTCTGGATTTTTAGCATTTTCAACCAACATTCCTCTAACATCTTCATTCTTGATGTTCTCTGGTTTTCGTGCTTCAGTCTGAGCATTCAAGATTTGTTTGGGAAGGTCCAAACTAATAGTCATAACCAAGGCTCGAACTCTTAACGGTGGTTCTCGTTCTTTCCTGCTTAAAGCATCAGCAACGACATTGGCTTTTCCTGGGTGATAACGAATATCGCAATCGTAATCACTAAGTAACTCTAACCATCGGCGTTGTCTCATGTTTAGTTCCTTCTGATCAAGAATGTGTTGTAAGCTCTTATGATCCGTGAACACTGTACACTTGGTTCCGTATAGATAGTGCCTCCAAATCTTCGTGAGTGAAACACCTACTGCTACAGTTCAAATCATGAGTCGTATAGTTCTTCTCTTGAATTTTTAACTGCGTGTGATGCATAAGGAAATCACTTTTCTCTTTGCATCAAACACAGCGCCCAACCCTTATTTGAAGCGTCGTAGTATGCACTGATTAAAATCTTCAGTTCCCTCAGGTAAGGCAAGGATTTGGTGCACTGCACAATTTTTGCATTCAACAGTTTGAAAAAGCTGCTTCTTGTTTATCGGCCCACTCAAACTTGAACTTTTTCTGGTAGTAAGCTTAGTCATTGGTTTGGCGATCTTTGAAAACCCTTCAATGAACCTTCGGTAATACCCAACAAGACCTAAAAATTAACGAATCTCCGTTGGTGACTTAGGAGATGCCCAATCTTTAATGGATTTGATCTTGGCGGGATCCACGTGAATACCCTTACTATCAATCACGTGACCTAGGAACTGTACTTTAGGAATCCAAAATTCACATTTGGAAAACTCCTCTTTCTTAAGCAATTCTAAGATTTGCTTAAGGTATTCTTCGTGTTTCTTTCTTGTTCTTCAAATATATAAGATTCATTCAATAAATACAATCATGGGTATTTCATCCAGATATGGTTTGCATTAACCGTTTCGGTAAGGTTATGAATACGGCAGGTGCGTTTGTAAAACAAAAGGCATACTTGAAATTTCATAATGGCTGTAACGAGTTCTGAGCAGTTCTTTGGAATGTCTTCTTCTCGAAACCTCAGTGCTGATTACTGACTTAGGTCAATTTTCGAGTAGACACTCGAACCTTGAAGCTGATCAAATAAATCATCAATTCTAGGAGTGGATAACGGTTCTTCACTGTCACACTGTTAGTTTGTTTAATTCCCGATAGTCAATGCACATCCGGAATGATCCATCCTTCTTCTTGACAAACAAGACCGGAGCTCCCCAAGGTGAGGAACTGGGTCTTATAAAGCCTTTGTCGGACAGCTCTTTCAGTTGCTCCGATAACTCTTTCATTTCGGAAGGCGCCAATCGATAAGGTGCCCGTGCTACAGGTGCAGCACCAGGTACCAAATCAATTTGAAACTCCACTTGTCGAGTCGGAGGAAGACCCGGCAAGTCCTCAGGAAATACTTCAGGAAAGTCTTGAACTATTGGTACGTCCTCAAGTCGCTTCTTCTCCGACTTGTCTTCAACCTCCTTTGCAGTGACATGTGCCAAAAAGATAGGAAATCCTTTTTCCATGTACTTCTGCGTTTTAGTGCACGAAATGATGTTTAATCGTGTCACATTTCCCTGGTTACTTCCATCACCGTGTATGATTAAGGTTTCATTTCCCCAGGGGATGCGAACAATCTTCTCGGCACACACAATGACCGCTTGGTACTTCGCCAACCAATCCATACCGATTATAGCATCGAAACTACCAAGTTCTACAGGCATTAAGTTTATGTTGAATTAGTGGTTTAGGAAGTTTAATGTGCAACCCTTAAGGATAGTGTTTAACCCAATTATTCTCCCGTCAGCTAGTTCGACATCATAATAGTGATCTAGGGTAGATGGCGTGATGTCAATTTGGGAGCTAAATGCAGTAGACACAAAACTCCTATCGGCACCCGTATCAAATAAGATATAAGCATAGCGGTTGTTTAGAAGGAACGTACCCGCAACGACGTTGTCTGGGTTTGCCCCCGCATTTCCAACCACATACACCTTCGCTGGAGCCCTGTCATTCCCAGCTTGATTACCACAGTCATTGTTTTTCAGTTTTGGGCAGTTTCTTTTAAAGTGTCCTTGAGCTCCGCACTTATAGCAACCATTTCCCTTCTGATTATTGTTGTTGTTGTTGCGGTTGTTGTTGTTAGCATTTGCAGGTCGGCTTCTACAATCCTTGGCCAGATGGCCAACCTTTTTGCAGTTATTGCACCTAGGTGGACAAGGACCTTCATGATTGTAATCACACTTGGAACATAGAGGTTTAGACCCGGCGTATGGTTTCCTGTCACTATTGCCTGCAGTGTAGGCCTGGCCTGTGTTCTGCCTCTTATTCTGCTATTGTTGGTTTTGATTGTTCTTGGAAAGATCATCATACTTTCTTTTCTTTTCTGCCTGACGTTCAGCATAGGCATGGGTCTTCTCATCCATCAACTCAGTTGTAAACTCGATAGCCTCTTGCATGGTTTTCGGCTTTGATGCCTTTACACTGCCAAGTATCATATCGGGCAAGCCACCGATATACTTTTCAATCTTGTCTACCTCTTCTGGGAACATCCTGGCACACATCAACGCTAGTTGCTGAAATCGTCGATTGTAGGCCACCACATCGGTGCCCTTAACCTTAAGATTCCACATCTCAGTCTCAATCTTCTTGATCTCACCCCTCGGACAGTATTTATCAGTCATCATTTTCTCTTCAGTGGTTGCCATGGCATGGATGACGCTGCTTCAGGAGTAGCTGGTCTAAAAATGGAATTCACATGTAGAGCATTCGTCATGCAGAGTGCAAGTCGCTAATTTGACTTGATAGATGCTGTGCAATTTTGTAATGCTAAAACACAGTCTCCATTTTCTCAAACATTGAGTGAGTGCGACAACTCCTATCAGAGCCTTTGAAGTCAAGGTTTGCATTTTAAAGAATTACAGTAGTAGAGCATTCGCGAGCAGTTTAGTGCTGCCTTGGTCATGAAACATTGCTGTTGTAGCATTCTACCCTGCTAGCTTTGCTTCTGCCATTGCAAGCAGGCAACTCCTTGGTCAATAAGGCCTGAAGTTGTGCCTCTGTAAACATTTGTGGTAGGTGTTTGCTTTGGGGTTGGTGTGACTGGTGTTGACTTGTGGTTAGTTTCTTTGGTGCCATTTCTTTCAATCAAAGAAAATACATTAACGTTAGATTTCAATAAAAATCATAACGTTACATAAAATATGCATCATAATAAAATGGAAATCACACACATAGTGAAATATAACAACAACACAAGATCGACTATAACATAATACATCCATTTCATATAATCTGGAACATACATGATCTGTTTGGTACAATGGTTTCCCTATGTAGGTTACAATTGAAAATAACATGAGCTACTTGCGGAGTTACCCGTAATTTTAGTAGGCTATACAGGAATCAAATCAGAAATAAAGATCTATATAGGAAGTAACAAAAACAAAAGATCTATACCGCCTGCTAGCTGGGAGTAACCCATAAAAACTTAACTGATGACATAGTAGTATATCATAACCAAAGTTAGGAATGCTTCAGTGTCCTCCAATGTGTCACGCGTGCTCCAGCCTCCAGGGCCTGGGGTTAGCATTGTTATGTGAACAGCAAGATCATCTGCAGCCTGACGCTGCCACTCGTGGCGACGCACCTCAGTCTCTAACACTGTAACTCGTGCCTCTAATGCCCTGCAGTGAGCTTCAGACCTAGCCAAGTCCTGACGGGTCTGAATACTCTCTTGCTCGTAAGCAAGTCTCTCTCTCCTCAATACCTCAATCTCAGCTCTCACAGCTGCATGATCCTTTGGGCATCATTTTTATGGATGTTGTGAGTAAAACTCGAACTCTCTCTAATTGCGAACATCTACCTTAGTATGTCCTTCAAGATGACCATCTCTAAGGGGTTATCTTCCTTCTCTGGTATCTCGAAACCTGTCTCCATAGGGTCTACAAGGACTATGATGACTCTATGGGCATAATGGGTCCTGGCTGTTTAGCAGTCAGCTAGCTGCAGAAACTCTCCCAACCTCACAACTAGTCTAGGTTAGTAAGTAGTAGCCTTTTCCGAGGTACATACGGTTTGTGTCAGCATCGAGAATATCAGCTCTGCGGCTTGTGGATGGTTGCAGGTAGAGTATAGGGATCAATAGTGGGGTCCCTGTTGGGGGAGTAGTTGAATGTGATAGGTTGATGTGTTGCAGCTCTATCTGCTCTCATGGCTGCTCTAGTATGTGGGGGTCGAATACGTGGAGTATAAAAATGAATGGGTGGTTATTGGAGGTGTAGGTTGCCTCATCCTCAGTGGCACTAAATCTCATGGAGCTCAGGCTCGGAATGTACAATGGTACATGATCCTCCAGCTCCTTGGGATCTGGTACATCTCTGGTAGAACGTGGTTCCTTACTCCACAATGTCGGGCAGCCTTCCTCGTAAGGATTCCTAAGATGGATTACTCCAAGATCGTGCTCGGAGGTGAACAGATGTATAGGTAATTAGCGGAAATCAGCTGACATAATTACTGTGAACTGCAAAAAAATAAACGTTATATGTGTTTATTATATAAGGCTCTTATTGTATATCCGTTAGTATAATATAACTCGTTATCAATTATGAATGCATCTAGTCCAACTTAACTAATAGCAACAAATTGGTCCCATCAAAACCCTTCTTTATGAATGCAATGATTTGAAAAACAGTAATAGTCAGCAAAATACTTTGGACATGGTTCTCTATAACCTTGGCTCTTGATACAATCTGTATACACCCCAAATGGGTCGCAAAGGAATATAGGGTCGGGGCTGTTATTCATGATCAATAACACAAGATATATTAAGAACGACAAAAAGTCATTTAAAATGATACATTGGATTTACAAATATTTGATATCAATTAAGCCCGAAGCTTTAACTGTTCCTTATTATTAAATTATAAAGGATATGGTTCACAACCACATGAGTTTCCAAAACATAATAATACCATACTCTTTAACATGACTTCCAAAAACAAAATCACAATGTATCCTTGGTCACCTTATGCTCACTGATCTCCTGAAAAACATTGCTTTTAAAAATGTCAACAATAATGTTGGTTAAATTATTGTTTGATAAATTCATACTATTGCAGGGACGCAAGACTTTCCCGTGACTATGTTTTCATCACTTGAAAACATCACAAAACCAGATTACATTTTCCTAAAGTCATGTCACCGAAGTATCGACGATCTTTTTGCGATAAATATATATTGCAATTTTTGCTCGATTAGGATGTTTAACCGAAACATCCCAAATTCGACATGATATACGTTCGTTCTCGGTTGATAGCTAGTTCACCCGAACGGGGAGGTCGTTTCCCAAATAGATTATTCATAAACATTCGCCGCGCACATAATGTAATTACAACTACATCTGTGCATTTGACAGTTCATGATAATGGGCTCAATTGGGTGATCGTACTTAGGCTAATATGTAATCAATATTAAAATATCCAATTGCGTAATTTTATAAACAAGAAAGCATTTTTCCACCCATGTTATAAATATTGAAATCGTAAAAATGTGGGGCTTATGAATGACCTTGAGTTTCGATAATCAATTATCGCAGATAAGCGTCCACCACAAATCGTCAGATGCAACTATTTATTTTCTAGGCGGTTAAGTACCCATGCTCTTTGATTAAACTAACATCATATACAGGTTTTTTTGTTAATCATACTATCGTTCGGGCTATCATAATTTAGAGGTCATGTAGTGAACGTATGAGGAGCTAGGACACTTTAAATCGTAAATCAGCACTGTCGATACGCAACCCGAAGAGCCTCATTATGAAAATCCCTAGTAATATAAGTACTTTGATAAACCACATATAATTTTATATGTTCCATATCATCCAACTAATGGTTTTGGTAAAATTGTGATTAATTAGTTAAAACGTTTTTAATTATGTTGCTAAGATAAAAACTGGCGTAACTATTCGCGTTTTAAGTACGATTTTGACGTATCTTCTGCCCACGCTTTCGTATTAGGACCGTTATCTAGTTAACATTTCATAATTTTTGACCTCTGACATCGAAACAGTACTTTTACTGTTCATACCAGTTATAGAGTTATTTTTATAGTTTTAATTATCGTAAAACCGTTAAAGTCATCAATTACCTCCTCCCCTCTCGCCCTCCCCCCTCTCTCCTACGTTTTAGCGATTCTTTCGAAGCACTTTTGTTATGAAAATTATCAATTTATAAGGTTTACAAAAATAAAAGTTTCTGTCATGAATAGTGTTTTACTGTTCATAGTTTATAAAATTATTTTTATAAACTTTTAATTACCGAATACTCGCGAAATTCATAACTTCTTCATTATTAATTGAAAAATCATGATTCTTATCATTTTGGAATCCTAAAAATATGTATTATTTGTTAAAAATACTAAACTAGTGTTTATATAGATTTTATGAAGTTATTTTATAAAACCCTTTTTAATTTAACGTATAACTCCTTTTTTTCGTACTTTTTCGTTATTATCCGTTCGACAAGTTTATTACATTTGGAATTGTCTTGAGCTCGTAATATTTTATAAGAATGTAGAACTGGACAGGTTGTAGTTCGGTTTAAACAGAAGTGGGATGTTTATATTGAATCCATATGTTTACTTAGTTTTTTTAACTTTTCAAACCTTGGTCTTTTTTCACAAGTTCTTTCCCAATTCTTAATATACTATATAATACAATATTATTGGTTCCATAGCGCTTTATATTGTCCATTTGTTCAAGTCATTAAGTCCATAACAACTTTATACAAACCATACACTATTAAGTGATCTTTTAAAAGCCTCTAATTTTGATTATACTTTTTTAAGCTTCTAATTAAGATTGTAAAATATTATGTATCCATTTATAACTTCATTAATTACCATAATCCCCATCATGTGTATAAGTTCATAAAATATTTACAGAAATGTCTAAGTTTACTAAGTTAAAACATGTTCTAATTGGTGCTTTGACTACATAAACATCACATTGCATATAATCATATAAATGAAAGTTAAGGCTAAGATAACCCGTAATGGATGTTGTTAGGATTGATGACTTATTAAGTGCTAAAACTTGTTTAGACTTTTAAACCCAAGATTATACCAGAAAACAGCTAATTTCCAAATGAAACCTAGTTCCTTTTCTTGATTTCTTGCTTAAACTATATATCCTTAACCAATGCTTAGAAATAACTGAGGACATCTTTAGATATGATTGAGAATGCTGTAAAAAAGTGATAGAAAAATTTAGTTTGGGTTAGTTGTATAGGGGGGGGGGGTGGAGCCGGGGTTTGGTTCGAGAGAAAGAGTGATAGAAATTGTTTTTAGTTAAGTGTTGAGAGTGTGTAGATGTTAGCTCACGCATGTAAGTGCTATATATTATATAAGGGTGGTAAGATAATTTAGAAAGTTTGACCAAGAAAATCAAAGGGGGAGGGGCGGCAAGAATTGGTCAAAAAGGAGGGAATTAAGGGTGACTAGTTAGTCAAGCCTTACTAACTCTTGCTAGCACCATATCTAGTTAATGGAAGTGTTCTTATGTCCCTCTATGTAGAACTCCCATGTATTCAAGGGCTTTGATTGACATAACTTTTTCTTTTGATATTAAGAAATGTTACTTGCTTTGTTGGTGAAAATGAAAGTAATATGTAATGTGTAGTTATTATTTTATCAAGTGTATGTAACTTATAAAGTCTTTGTTATCTTGCATAAATATATGGGACGTGTACATATGCATGTATATGGGCAAAGTTTTATAAACTTTGATCATTGAATATAGGCTTAGGCATTCGTGAAAGTAGATTTCATCATGTGTTCCGGGTATGCTCTAAACTTACTTTATCACGAAACGACATAATTTAGTAACCGTTAAAAATAAAATAAACAAAGTCCATATTATTCTCAAATAATTATTTGATAACTTGTTGATGTAAACGGGGCTTAATCGTTTGGTGCCCGTTTACATTGAACGCTAATTTTTAGCTTACGCGATTTTTACTTAATACATGAAATTACAAGCAAACGCGTACAATAAAAAGGTACATTGTGGATTTATCGACGTCGTCAATGACTTGAAAATACAGGGTGTTATACATCCACTTAAGATCCAAATATATTTCACACTTCATAATCATAACCATTCATTATTCATGTCTACTCCAGTCAATACGTCTCAACAAATAGTCAATGCACAAACAATATCTTGCAGTGGTTCAAAAGAACGTTCACCTATACTTGGACAGGAAGATTTCTCAGTTGGTGTTCACGTTTTCTACGATACATTGAACACTAAGGAATTGGTTATATATGAGGAATGCATTTTTGAGGGTCCATACAAGCTAACAAGTGTAGTAATAGAAGCTGTTGCTGCAACAGTAAATTCTCCAGAGTACCACAACATGACGAAGCTGAGACAGTACACAACATGTCTGCAGAGAACATACTGTATTTTCAAGCTGAAAAAGGAAGCTATTTTCTGCTTTTAACTTGTATTGGAGGATGAAATCTACTTATCGTTGATGCCATGCAAACACAGTATGAGATGTGGATAGCCATTGAAGGCTACAACAGGGTGGAATCATTGAACGTACAAGATGTAAATTACAATCTGTTGTGGGAATTTTGGGAAGTTTACTTATCGAGATGGAGAATCCTTGGAGTGGATTTGTTAGTTTTATAAACTAATGAATGATCTTGACTAGGAACAACTTGCAAGTTACTACAATGCAAGTGAATGTTCAATTTCTTCAACAACTTCAACCAGAATGGTCAAGATTTGTGACGGTTGTCAAGCAATCAAAGAGATAGACCACATCTTTTATCACCACTTTTTGGACATTTTGAAGCAGTATTCACAATGAAGTTAATGATATATGTGTGAGAGAATAGCCAAAAGTGCAAATCCATTAGCATTCTTGCGGTGTCAAACATACTCAGATAATTACTATCAAGCAACTAAAACCTCGAAGACAAATACAACATCATCTTCCACAGACCATGTGATCTACCTGAAACCAAGGCAAAGGGATCCCAAACCTACAAACAACAACGCTTTGTAACTTCTCAAACTCGGAACAAGACTGAAGATACCACACCAAGGTATAACAACGACAATCAGTCAGGGCAGTTTGGGAATTAAAGGACAATACAGTTGCTGGGGCTAGGGAAACAGTAGGCAGTCAGGTAGTGCAACATAATGGGATACAATGCTTTAACTACAAGGGATTTGGGCACTATGCAAAGGAATGCAGGAAGCAGAGCGAGTAAAAGACTACAATATCACAAGGAAAAGATGTTGCTGTGAAAACAAGCTAAACAAGGTGTTCCACTGCAGTACAAGCAAGATGATTGGTAGATGGACACGGTATGAGAGATTGATGAACAAGAATTGGAAGGGGGCACGTATAGTTTCATGGCAAAGATCAGGAGGTCTTACCCCCTACCCCCATGAAGAATCAGTTCTATGATCAGCCATTGGACAGGTACAAAAACCATGATGATTAATAACGTGTTGCATGAAAGACGGCATTCTGAGCAACCTGATTCCATAATGACACATATGTTTTGGAGAAGGATGATGCTATGTCACTCCTTATTCATCAATTATTTGTAATAATGATTATCTGGTTGACCAAATGCTGCAAAATGTGTTGATGAGCGTGTGCACTTCTAATTTTAATTGCAAATTTAACTCTGATACTGAGGAAACAAAAACAATTTTAAAGCCAATTAGCAGCAAACGATTCATTGACATCATGATATGTGACAAGGAGTGCAAACTTAACCTTAATGACGACTATAGAGACTTAGGGGAGGCTACTAGATGTCGGGATAGGTGTCTGATTGCACTTCAAAACAAAAAGATAATGGAGTTTGAGAAGTACAAAGCCTTTAATGCACCGGTTCGATTGTTTATGGGCACAATCTTCAAACAAAGTTAAATGAAACTCTAGGACTATTAGCTCTAAAAGACATTGAAATTAAAGAAGGTTTAAAAACAAAAGCCTATGAAATTTCAGTTCTCAATCAGAAACACGATGAGTTAGTCAAAAAGAGTCTTTTAACTAAGTCACATTTAAGTCAATCAAAGAGAAAAAGTAAGGTATTTGGATTTTAAGGTTAAGGAAGGACGGAGATATTGACAAATGATTGAAATGGACAACAAATTAAGTTTTTTAATGAAATTCTTTATAAACGCAATCAATCAATTCAGACCATTCATATGTTAGCACCAAAATACGCAACATTAATGGTTCGATCAACTTTGCTAATCCCTAAGTATCAAGATAGGCTTAATTGAAAAACCATGTTTGTATGAGATCCCATATGATACTTCTGATCATGCAAACAGATTTTGCCCCAATGGGGAAGAGACAGTAACTCTTGAAAAGGAGAGTAGATCAAAATTGAATAAAGACACAGTGAAACCATATGATTACACATATCAAAACAGTCTTTATGAAATTTTCAAACCACCATCCGAAACCTATTTGATCCGGTTAGCTGGAACGGCTAAGAAGTTAGGAAGACAATGTGGAGAAAAACGTTTGTTAGGACAAAGCCAAACATTGCTAAAAATGTTGCCTTTCTACCCGTATCGAAATCCATTAGTAAAAGTAGACAAGCTTACAACGAAATGACAAACAACTTTAATCATTTATAGACGATTTGTGAACAAGCTTGGTTATCGTACTAGGAGTTCTTTTTGTAAACACTGTCATTATATGGAAGTTTTGATATATTCATTATTGATGCCTTTTCAATCTAAACTATAAATGACGTTATTGTTTTGTTCATGAACTAAAATATGGACAATGCTCATGAAGACTCTGAGTCGTTGAATCCTTGAAAAAGAGATTGACAAACTTGAATATGAAAAGGTGATTTTTCATAACATATTTGATCTACTTCTCGAAAGAGTGTGTGTTAAAAGATGTTATATGTTATATTTGCATTATTGTCTGATTTAAATGTCATACTGGGATTCCAATGCTTATATTTCATAGGTCAAAGAATGTGAATGTCTTGACAAAAGCTTTCGAAATAATCTGAATTGTTAAAAAGATAGGTCATATTAATTTGTTAAAAACGTTTTTCTAGACTTGAAAATCACTCATTTTTTCTTGAACTTGCTTTACAACAATGTAAAGAACAATGATATACATCATTTTGCAAAGAAAACGAACTAATGTATTTGAAAAAAACGTGAACACATATCATGAAATACAGGCATTTGACAGCTTCAAATGCAGACAAGAACATGTGAGTTAAAGAAACTCATTGAGAAATGCAAAGGAAAGTCTGTGGAAACTCAGTTTGATAAACCATCTGTTGTTAGACAACCAAATGCTCAACGGATTCCAAAACCATCAGTTTTAGGAAAACCGACTCCTTTTTCAAATTCTCCTGAAATGAGAAGTTTTCAAACGAAACAGTCGGTTAATAAAACTAATGTGTCGGATGGTTCATCTAAACAAGTCACTCAACAGAATTTGCCTCAGAATAGAAAACAAGCGGAAATACACACGAATACGCTTACACCAGGAATGTATAGAATTGCCACTAGCACAACACAAAACAGAGAACCTCAGTTACCTCATGCTTCTAGGAATACTAATCCTCACGTGTCTACATCTACAGGAGTAAATCACTCTACTAGTGTTAGCAGACCACCGCTTAAGAGCTATCAAGTTAAAGATAAGGTCGTGCCAAACAATAGTCAAGTGAAGTTTACAAAGAAGGAAGTAGAAGACCACCATAGGATTTCTAGTATTTCTAAGAAAACAAAATCTGTAACTGCGTACAATGACAGTTCAAATTCCAGAACTTCGAATGTGAATGCTGTTTGTGCTGAATGTGGAAAATGTGTGTTTAATTCTAATCATGATGCTTGTGTTTCTAAATACTTGAATGACGTGAATGCTAGAACTAAGAAGCCTAAAGTAGTGCCTATTAGTGCTAGTAAACAAAAGAGAAAAACGAACAAATCTGTTGCAACACCCCATAAGAAAACAGTTGCATCAGATACCACTATTCAGAAACCCAAGAGTTACTTTAAGGAGTTGTATGAGAATACAAATAAGGCATGGAAATGGTGGATAGAAAAGAAATGTCCATTAGAATACAAATGGACACAAACGACACCTTCTAGACCTAGTCTTAAATGGAAACCAACGGGTAGAATCTTTAGTAATGTTCGTCTTAGGTGGGTTCCCACAGGAAAGTTATTCAACTCTTGCACGAGCAAGGTTGAAAGTGAACCCACACATGGTTCAAATGTAGATATCCATCATATTCATGCATGCAAACAAACTCTGGGTTTAAGTGCAGGTACGTCATTCAATGGTCAAAAGCAACAAAGAATTGACTGACTTAAAGGCAGATGCACTATACAAAGAAAAGCAGGGAAAATCTCAGAGTGTGGTTGTTAAAAATTGTTGAATATTAAGAAACCAGTGCCAGAATGGTTTCACAAAAGATGAGCTACATAAAATGACGTTTGAACAACGTAGTTAAGCCTCGTTCATTCATCAAATGAATTCTGATCACCCCCCCCCCCCTTAACTGTTCAGAACTCGGAAAATTACAAGGACCACCAACAATGAACAGTCAAGTTCAAAGCGGTTCCAAAATGTTGTTCCTTAAGCAAACAAGACAGCTACATTACGACAAGAGTTGGAATTACTATTCCACAATCACATAACAATGCTAAGGTCAACATGTATATATATATATAATAGATATATATATATATAAATTAGATATATTATATATAGATATATATAATCTTAAATACAAATCAATTGGTTAACATTAGATTCACCTTAAGAACCGGATGGATTCGGAGGCTTGGTAAATGGGAAAGAGGGAATGATTCTTTTAGAGGAGGGAAAAGGGAAATGAGATGGAAAAGAAGGGTGTATGTTTGTTTGGAGAGAAAAGAGTGAGGAAAAACAACTCACACACACACACACACTTTACAAAAGTGAGCTTCACCCTCCATGGAAGTATGGAGGGGGTATTTATTGTCTGGGCTTTACTAGCTAAACTAACCTTGACACGGACTTATAAATGATAAAATGGCAAGTTCCAGATAAGTCACCATATTTTAGGGCTAACAAATCTTCCCTCCAATATTTGAGGATTTACGGAACTCCTTACAATGTTACTAAAACAAGTACAAATAAAACGTAATATAGTCTTACAAAGCCTTACACAGCTGTAAGTTTGTCTTCTGGTTCTCCTCGTCTTAATAAACTTGTATTTCCAGCTGGGATCTTCAATGTCTTTACTTGTTCGTTGAACCACTTGTAGTATGCATGTAGTTGGACTTAACTTCCCCAAATCCATGCAAACATGTTTGATAAATGCTTTCTTCATAGACTCCTTTTTGACGAAGTTTCTGAATCAACTTCCCCCCAAACCAACATCCGTATCTTAAGCAGATTCTAAAACTTTGATGTAGCGGAACATAATCTTCTACATGGCATAACGTGCACAACGGAAATTCTTGTAGAAGTCAATAACACACCAACTATACCACTGCTTCTTGTCAGTTAGGGCTTGGTGAATATTCGTTGGAGTCATGCGAGAATCAACAACTATTCTTCTCATGTTTGGATCAATACTTCACAAACCATACTATACATTTTTTTGGGCTAACCAAACTTTCCCTGGAAGTTAATTGGTAAATAAAAGTCAATTAAGTTCCCAGATGTACACATATTCCCCCATAATGGTTCAAACACTCAGAAGCATCATTGTCGCTTGTGTTAACGTCACTTATACTGAGAAGTTCTAATCATAAGCACAAAATATGTTCTTGTTTTTTAATTTTTGAAATGTCGTTTAATAGAACTGTGAAGATTTTGTTCTACTGTAAAGTTATCGTTGTCTTGGAATAGCATAAAAATGCCCGTGAGAAGTTCTGATTACATCTTAACCTTTATACTCTTTGGCTAACTTACCAACCTCGTATTCTTTCGGCTATTGCTGTGATCACTTGGTGAAGTTAACTCGATATACCAAACTTGAAACTAAAGTAAAATCCCCCAAATTTGTTACTTACGCTTGCACTATTGTTGATTGAGAACGGTGCCGAAGAGAAATCTCTAAGTACCTATACTATCATTCAAAATATAAGAAGTACAACACCTCTTGAAAATTTCACAAGACCATTGCGTATGACACTGTGCCTATAAAGTAACTCCTTTAAGTGATAGTATTCCCGGTTTCATTCCACCCCTCCCTTGACCTTGGAAATAGATAAACCAAAGTTTAATATAATGTATACGTTCAAGCAAGTCTCATCGTAGATTAATCAAACCGCTGCGTTAGGTGTTGAGCAAACCGCCTTCAAGAATGTAACCAAACCGCCTTGGAAAATTAAGCAAACCGCCTCCAAGAATGAAGCAAATCGCCACTGAAAATGATCAACTCGCCTCCTAATTTAATATTCAAACCGCTGCTTCCTTTTGACAACTCGCCGCCTAAATAAAATAATCAAACCGCCTTTTGTTTTTGTTAACTCGCCGCCTGTCAAACCGCCTCACTTATTAGCAAACCGCCGTGACCTATGGCAACTCGCCGCCAAGAAATTTTCTCAAACCGCCGTTGATTTTAGAATTTTGAGCATGGTAACTTTTCCTTTTGATCAATATTTTAAGCAACTCGCCGTGGCAACCTGTAGTAACTCGCCACTATAAAAGCAAACCGCCACCAAATTTTTTATTAAAAAAAAGCAACTCGCCTTTGACTTTTTCCTAAAAACGTGGATCTTGTCCCCCTTTCCTGTCAAACCGCCGGCTAGAGTATTATAAAATACTCAAACCTCCACGAAGAACACTAGTTCGAATTCAACAAAAATCAATCCATGTGATCTTTTTAACCACGAAACAAAGCTCTAATATGCAATACTAAGATGGTGTATGAAGATTAACCTTCCAATAACATGTATTTCTTCGTGGATCATAAAAAATGAAGCAACCCTCCACGAAGAACACCAAACTTAATAACCTTATAAATCGAACTAGGAGCTTGTATACCACTTGAAATTGTTACAATCTAACCTTTTTGATGTGTAGAACAAAGATAGAACAAGATTAACCAACAAATAAGCCCAAATTTTTTTTTGAGCCGTGGGGTTTTTTGTCACAATATAAGCCACGAATTTTGATCTAGTTTAGCCACACGAATCAATCACGAATCCACCCTTTGCTCTGATGCCAATTGTAGGATCCCGTTAACACTTCATAACATATATATCATACACGAATTTGATCTAGAAAAGAGAAAGAGAGTGAGTTGTTTTGTAGAGAGAGAAAGAATAGAGAGAGAGAGAGAGAGAGATGAGAGAAAATAGGAAAAGGAAAATTATTTTAGAATGAACAACTAACTTTTCCAAAGAGGAAAAGTTATATATATATACCCCGACACATTAAGTGACGCGCGAGATATTTAACTAGGACTCGGGCTCGGGTTTTGCTTGGGATTAAACCCGAAACATATACAATATTAGATTAACTATCGAGCCCGATTCCCGATATTATCCTATTACAACGTTAACTAATTGAATGACCGAGACTTAAATACATAATGGACGAACTTCATGTTCGACTCAATATTTTGAGGCTAACAAGGTTCAAAATGGGTCAAAATGAGGTGTATTCTGTCTTTGGGTCTTGAATCAGTTTTAACAAGCTCAAATTTAGTGGTTAAGTTAGTTTAATTCAGTTTTTAAGGTTTAATAATCAAGTTTAAGGTCTTATGCATTCATGGTTTGAATATGTGGTCATTTAGTTTTATAAATTAGCTTATTTGATTAGATTTAGTTTAGTAGCTTGTTGGTGTGACTTTCATGCTTGATTTTGGTTATATATGCAGTATAACAAGTTAGATTTTAGTTTGCCATTGGCATTTTGGTTTTCAGTCAAATTTGTTAAGTTTTCAAGTTTATTGTCAAAAGTTCAAAGACCACTTTTTAATCTTAATTTTAAGTTAGTTAAAGTTTGATTTAGAGTCTGATTTTCATAACCTAAGTTCTTTGTAGTATAGACTTTATCTGTTTAAGCTTATTTCACATTTTTGCCAGCTTTAACTAGCTTAAATTGAAGGCTGAAAAAGCCATTTTGTCTTTTCAAAAATTTTAAATTAACTCAGTACATACTGAGTGAAACACCTATTTTCATTTAGCTTTTTCTTAGCTTATTTGATTTTCAAAATGCTTTTTGATTATTGTTTTAGGTAGCTTATAATATAAGCTTTAAGTTTTTACAAGTTATTTTTTCATAAGGTTCCATTTAGTTGCTTAAAAATAAGCTCAAAAGTCCACTTAAGGGCTGTTTTGTTAACAGTTTTGAGCCAAAAGCTCATTTGCTTTTTAGAGCTCTTGGCTTGTTAGGATTGCTTAATTTATGTTTCTATTTGCTTATTAGGTGTAGTTGTAGGTTTATTTTTGCTTATCTTGTTTTCCATTAGCTTATTTAGTCTAAAAATGCTTAACAGTTTTTTGCTTTATAGTCATTTAGAAAAAGTCAAGTCTATTAACCTTTTTCAGCTTTTTCCAGATTATTTGTAAATTTTCAGCAAAAGTATCTTTTTTAAAGTATCTTATTTTAGTCTTAAAAAGCTTTTTCAAAAAAAATGTTCAAAAATAAAAACTTGGGAAAGGGGAAGTCTGAGGTGAGCTAGGCTCGAACCCCAGACCTCTACCCTCTCAACCAAGCGTTTAACACACACACTCACTGCCAATAGCGCCCTTGGGTCTTTTTCGTTTTACATTGCACCCTTTAATATTTTAAACCCTTTTAGCCTTATAAGCTTATGAGCCCTTTTTTGCTTAATGCCAGCTTATTCAAATAAGCTGGTAACTCAGTTTTATTTTTCTTTAATTCAGCACTTTCAAAGTACTTTTCCTGTTTTTTAGATTTTTATGATTTAGTTTAGTATTTTAATCTTTTATTTAGTGTAAAACTGTTTTTAATTCATATTAAATAAAATAAAAGTCAAAAAATCCTAATTCTTTTTTTTAAATTTTCTTTTATCATTTAGGACTTATAAAAATTAAATTTTCAGTTGTAGGGTTAAAATTGTAGAATTTGGTTTTTTAAAGAACGGGATTTAGGATTCTCGTTATCGTTTTAGTGATTTAGCTTTAATTGCTTTCGTTTTAGTTTGCCTTTGTTTATTTTAGCATATTATTAGTAGAAATAGAAAACCAAATCCAATTTGTGATATTCAAGCATTGTTTAACAAACGTTACCTCGATTTTCAATTCACACCTCGTCGGGACACGACCCGGGAAGTTTTTTTTTGGGTTTTGCTTTGGTTAAATGTGTCCCTTTAAAAAGCCTTACTGAATACTCACTCTTCTATAATTGATATTATCTTATAATATATTTATATTATATTATATTTATATATATTAAGTGACGATCAATTTTTGGCGCCGCTGCAGGGGAGGTGTGTATGATTATCGAGTTGAAGTTTGTTGTACCTTGAAGACCCTTCCCCGTGAAGTTATCATTTTCTTTTGTGAATATTTTCAAGTAATCAAAAATACCAAAAAAATCGAAAAACAACAAAATCGACCGTTGTGTCACTTGTGAATTCGGCTCACCTTTAGATTACAAACTATAAGAGAGGTATAAGGAGGGTCGATCCTACGAACTTCGACCCGAAAGGAGAATATTTTTAATAGATTCGCGCTTACCCGCTCCTCCACTTCTTTGTGCGTTTTCTAAAGAGCTACCGTACACTTGTTCGATTATCGGTTACCAAAAATATTTTTCTTTCTTATGTATTTTGCTATAAATAATCTTCTCTATCCTCTTATTCGTTTAATTCTTATCTTCGTTACCCTTTTATTTGTTTAATTCTTTGACATGTCTTAGTATAACCAATGTGAGTGTGTGGGGTGTGGACAACCATGTGATGGCTTTTATTGTTATCTATGTACGTGTCAGCAGTGTGGTGTTAATCTTATAAATGGAATTTGCTTGAATTGCACTTATGGAGATGGAAAGCCAGTCACTTGTTGCGGGTGTGAAGGCCTATTAAACGGTGGATTTTGTTCATTTTGCGCTTCAAGAGCTGGAAATTCATTCGCTTATGATCCAAATCTGAATTTTTTCAATGATTCTCAAAATCTTTCTTACCACCCCACACACTATCAACCAATCTTGTGTGAATTTTGCGGGAACGATGCTCGTTATGGTCACTATTGTACACCGCAAGTTCCGATTATCTCTAATCCGGAACCATGCTACAATCAAAACTATGATGAGTTCCCACAAACTTTACCAAGTTTTCAACAACAAATTCTTTGTTGTGAAAATTGCGGGGGTCCTCATGCGACTTTTGAATGTCAACCGATGAATCAAAATTTTTGCGATTCCAATTCTTTCGGTTTTGACCAATTTCAGCCCCCGTAGTTTCCCGTCATTCATCAACCTCCTCAAGAAATGAGAATGGAAGCTTTGCAAGCCCGAGAAGACCTAATGGAAACTATACAATTTTTTTTAAGATGTTTAATTGTATATCTATTAGAGAAACGCCAAAGGTTTTATTGCTAGCTTGGGAGGAATTTTTTAAATTAAGCATGCTTGTAGTGAAAAGCAACATCAACAAGAGGATTTACAAGAATTGTTTCACAAACTTCTTTAAGATTTGCAAAGTATAAACGAGGAGTTGGCAGAATATATTAATACTCCAAGTTGGAATTTGCCTACCTCATCTTACGATGATGACGACGAGTATTCTTTTGCTACACAAGAATATCTCAAGAAATTCTCCTCCGCAATCACACCCGATTTACCAAAATCGGACTCTCTTATAATGGAGGATAAGCATCTCGACACTATTCCAGAAACGGAATCGGATGAATTAATAAAGTCTAGTGTTGAGGACCTTGTCCATACCCCAAGTGAGTCCGATGATATTTCCGAAAGTGAGTGTGATGTGCCCGATTGTGATGATTCTCAAACGACGAATTTTTCAACGTTTTCCAATCCTCTCTTCGACGATTCTACCTCTAGTGATGACGAGTCAAGTCATGAGGAGGTTATTCACGAAATAAGTTTTAAAACTTATTCGAACCCTCTT
This sequence comes from Tanacetum coccineum, assembly GCA_026074375.1. Taxonomy (NCBI): domain Eukaryota; kingdom Viridiplantae; phylum Streptophyta; class Magnoliopsida; order Asterales; family Asteraceae; genus Tanacetum; species Tanacetum coccineum. The sequence continues at coordinate 71,818 of BQNB010014423.1, forward strand.
TTTGATCTTGACGAGGAAATCATTTCTAGTGAGTTTAATCCGATTCATAATGAAGACCTCGATTCTACTCCGAAAAATGATCGTTTTGATACCGAGTCTTATCTTCTTGAATCATTACTCAATCGTGATACTTTGATGGCTTCCTCTCCCAAGATTGATTCTCTCTTCGATGAGTTCGCCGGTGAACTCATAACAATTCCTCCAAGAATTGTTAATAGAGAGCACGAGGAATATATTAGTCTTATGGAGAGGTTGCTATACGATAATTCATCTCCCCGTCCGCCGGAAGATTTTCATGCTAATCCAAATACGATCATCGAGTCTCTTCCCACGTTTACTATCCCTGTTAAGGATAATGACTCTCTTAGGGAAGAGATCAATATATTCCTTCTCATAAGGATCTCGGATCTGATCTTGATGTTTCTTCTCCTTTTGGAGAAAGAAACAAGATTTACGATCCGGGGATATGCATTGAA
>BQNB010014424.1:0-75152 GCA_026074375.1 Tanacetum coccineum
AACAATGTACTACTAAACAATTGCATATAGCAAATGTTCCAATCATATAACAACATTAAATAAACGAAATACAAACTCAACAATTGCTAACATCAAATTTGATTTGGTGCAATAGTTTATCTGCTAACATTAAACATTTATGTGCATGCATAACGACCAATAATCAGTGCTAAGAACCCAAAGCTCCAATCAAACTCAAAACTAAACAAACGCAAAGCAATAGCGCTTAGAAAATGTGAACCTATAATACAAAACTTACAAATGAACACAACCATGCATGACTCAAACTACGCATACATGCGCATGATGACAAAGAAAAAAAGCATTAATAAACCAACACGAACAGTACCTAAAGTAAGGATGAGAAAGGATGGATTGACTCGAGAGAAGATTTAGAAGACTTTTGCAAGTGAAATGAGGAGGGGCAGTTTTTATATAGGAGTTTTAAAGTGTTACTGTTCTTAACGAACAGGTTGTGAATTTGTGAATTTTAAGTATTTAAAATGGGCATTAAGAATTTTAGCAGTTACAAATGTCTAATTTATTAGGCTGTTACATACATTTATCTTAAATGGATTGTATAAAACATTGAAGACTTGAATCTGTTACAAACACCGCGACCGCAACACAGAAACCAAAACTACTAGCCAAATCACCTTACCCAAGGCAGCCGGTCAAAACCACCTAAAGTATATCAAATACCCTCATAATTTTTTGGGCTAATGACTTAAAAAGTCATCTAACTTGACACTTTTTGTCTTTGTGTGTAGCCATCTTTTTTCTTTCCTATTATGTCATCAAACTTTCAAAAACCGATTATTGTGTGTATTTTGTAACCATTTTACCCTTACATTTTTTGAATTTCGAAGGGTAAAATGGTCATTTTACATGATAAAATAGTCACAAAATACACACAATGATCGATTTTTGAAAGTTTGATGACAAAATAGGAAAAAATAAAGATGGCCACACACAAAGACAAAAAATGTCAAGTTAGATGACTTTTTAAGTCATTAGCCCTAATTTTTTTATTTCTCGACAATATATATTATGTTTCCTGGCTTCGCACTACTCGTGTCGTGACCAGACCATGATAAACTTACGTTGACATGTAAACCCATTGAAACCTCCTATATGTCTTGGGGAATAGAAACAATTTGTAGCAATACATTTTTCAATATATGATTGCCCAAGACATGTCGATCGAGATGTTAATTATAATGTGTGTATGCGCGCGCATGTGCAGCACATCTTAGTTATATACACTTAAGTGAAAATAACTTTTTTTAGTATAAGTTATTATTAAGTTTGTATTGTATGTACATGCTGATCGAGTACGTATATTGAAGATCGTTAAACTAGTATATACGACATATATAACAAAAGAAAAGGGCCCGCAAAGACAGCGATCAAGAACAAAGACCATGAAGATCGACTTGAAATAGGTTTTCTTATAAAATATTTTTTCAAAAAATATTTCATTCTTAAAAATAAATGATTCATATATGTGTTTACCGGTCCACTTAACACGAAAAGGATGATGTTGACAGAGGTAGAAAATGTTCATGGTGAGGTTTATTATAACATTGTCGATCGAGAGAAAGCTTGTATCTACTAAAGCAGTAAAATTACAGAGATGATCCATTTATATGTTTTAACGAGTCATGCGTGCTTCCTCCGTATACATATTGCTACATCAAATTCTCACATAATCCTTTTAGCCATTCTTAAAAAAAATACAATTTTTCAAAGCATATCTAAATCAGAGAAAATGATCAGCCATTATCATCTACTAGGCGATTATTCGCGCATAGCGGCGGAAATTCCTAGCGGTATATAGTTTTAGTGATAAAAAAGATTTATGAGTTATAAACGAAAAATAATAGAATTTTGATAATTTGGGATTAAACATAATGTTTTGAAACCTGGTTCCACCAGGCCGATTCGACCAGTTGAACCGGTTCCGGTCGAAAAACGGGTCAGATTAAACCGTTTTTTATATTTCCGAAACCCAGTTAGACCCGCCGAATTTGAAGTGACTCGGGTCATCCCGTTTTTTGAGATATATATATAATCTTTTGTATCATTCTATATATGTATAAATTTTATTTTTGTGAAAGATCGGGTTGACCCGGTGGTCGAATCGGTGAACCGGTGACTCGAACGGGTCGATTAGAGACCCGATTTTGCAAAATATTAATTAAACACTATTTAAACTGAATGAAAATAAGATGAGTTATTCACGAAAATAATTATATATGTTTATAGTTTCCATATATAATTAACTTAATTTTTTCACTTTCAAGAAAATGTGATTTTTTCATTATATATAGTATAGACGAATACCCGTACATATTTTGGTTACAGAATGTTATAAGTATTCAACGATTTAAATAGTATGCATTAAAATCACAATTCATATTTATAATAGTTTGCTTGGTTGTTTAAAATTTAAAAATAGACCAATAATGATATAGACAAGTACCCGTGCATAAGAACGAAATTTTATAACGGCATATAATTATAATGATATATTAGTTAAATATTTTGTGTAACGTTTGGTTAGTTATGGTATTAAAGTGTGAATACTTTCCTAGTGCCATTTAGTTCAAGTCAAGGTTTTCACAAATCATGTATCTACTACATAACGAAGTGAATAAATTGTGAGTTGTACTAAGAAGTTCTTAGTTGAAATTCAGGGTTTAAATACTTTCTTAGATTAGTGATTGTGGTTCAATACTTTCTTAAAATTTGAGGTGACCAAAATGGGTATTAAAGTTTGAATATTTTCCTAGATTATACACGACTTATTTCCTAGTACCAAAGAGGTAAGTGTGAATATTTTTTTATAGTACTTATTTTTGGGTTGACGAAGATGTGTATTAAAGTGTGAATTGTATGAATATTAAAGTGTAAATCTTATAATACATAGATTAGTGATTGTGGTTTAATACTTTCTTAAATTTTGCAGCTTGATTATTACACTCGTTCTACTGGTTCTCATGTAATCGAACCATAATGACATTGTGTTACTCTATTCAATCATTTGAAAACTAAGTGAATGAGCAAAAGGCTTTTATTAAAAGATATAAATAGAATAAGGTACACTAAATTGTCAGTATTTGCATCTAATTTACATTTACCAACCATAATAGGTTGTTATTGGCAATAAAAAAATGAATCAAATTGTTGTAAATAGTAGCAAAACATCTGTTCTCGTGAAGGCTTCTTTAGTACAAGACTTTTGCATGGTATGTTCCATTTTTTCATCTTCGATCTCAATCAAGCTTTTTTTTACCAAGTCTGTTGCCTATATTACCACGTCGATCAAGCTTTCTTTTACCAAGACTGTTGCCTATATTACCACGTCCGGCCAATTCTTGTTCCAAAATATATATGGTTAGTTCGTTCAACTAAAAAATTTATAAGAACAGTAAGAAATGTGTTATAATGAATAATACTATACCCTTTGGTTGTGTCGAATGCGAGTTGCACATGTAGAGAAGGTTGTTGCGGAGTAGGATTAGGATTGAGATGATTCTACACAAATACAAATACCAACAAGCACAATATTTTAGGACAAGCACAATATATTAGGACAAATAGTAAACAAAACGTACCATTGCTTCTGCTTCAGCTTCAGCATTAACGGTTTTTTTATTCTCGAGCGTCATTGCTTCTGTTTCTTGAATGATATGGTTATGGTTATGCAATAGGTTATTTATATAGGCATGAGGCTATTAATTTGAACTTTCAAATTAACAATTAGCATTCAATGAGATTAACAATTACAATTCAAATGAAATTTAGCATTCAATGAGATTAACAATTAATATACAAATTAACAATAACCATTAATGGTTGCAAACGATTTGAAATGACATATGTTTCTTAATTGCTTTACAAAGTTTTCTTAAATACTTTCAACTTTCAATTTCTTACTTTTTCAAGAATAGGTAGAAAATGCTTTATAATGTAGTATAGATATAAACATCTTATAGATGATCATCCTAACACTATAAAATTAAAAAAAATTGAAAAACGGATCTTTACACGCATGGTACCGATTTACCTAAAGCGGAAAATAACCAGAACCGATACATCCATCGGTTCCGGGTACGGGACTGCCACTTTTGGCCAGGAAAAATCTGACACCTCAAAACGGAGCCCGGTCGGTACCAAAATGGTATCGTGGTCATCCCTACAAGTATGTTATATTATCATTTCGTTGTATTTTGTTCACAAAAGTCTACATTTATGTACGCCCATGTTGATACGTGAACTTGTCATGCTAAACATCACCACCCTTTCTTTTTAGTTGTAAGATAATAATGATTATTATTAATTGAATGAGTTACATATATGGATAGCATCTTTATTTATAATAAAAAATAGTTTAGATAATGAGCAACATCAAACCCTAAAACTAATGAACCACAAACGCATACTCGAACTTGGGCGAATAACCTAGTCACCACTTAGATCATTGAAATTGTTGAAAACAAGATAAATGGGTGTGTGACGTGAAGTAAAGAGATGTTGACATCAACCTTTTTAGTTGTTGCTAAAATGCCAAATCGTCTGGTAAGTTAAATATGTATTGCATTTGTTTTTTCTTTGTGAACTTAAAACAATAAAAACGATTATCGAGTTGGTATTGTAGTTGTTGTTTGTAATCAATGGCATAATCTATACTAACTAGGGGCGTCTTTGAAGGTGTGCCAAGTGGGCGACTGCACAGGTCCTCAAAACTTTTAAGGGCCCCAAAATTTTCCCCGTTAACGGTTTATGCATATATACACATATTTTTCATGATGAAAAAAGTATTTAGAGGAGAAAGTATCATAAATAAGTAATATGTTGAACATTTAGATAATTAATTGCATTATATCTTATAAACGGTGACACTTTATACGCAACATTTATTATCGAAAAGGCCTCATTGTTTAATTACGTCCAAGGCTCTCAATTTTTTTGTGGGCGAAGTCTAAAAATACACAACAAACTTAAAAAAAACGAAATACGTAACCTACTAAATATATCACTAGAATCGCTAAGATACTTTCAAATTTTGGACAATATCGCTAATGTCACTAGTTGTATCAAGTTACCACTTAGAAAACTGACAGTAATGGTCCCTGTGATTTGCGTTAGACTTTCACCGTTAGTCTCCTAACTTTTTTTCACTTAATTTTTTATAAAAGTTTTTTTCACTTAATTTTTAAAATACTTTTTTTTCATTTATTCATACATTATTTTGTTACATTTATTTTACTTTTTTTTTCCACTTATTCATATACTAATTTTTTTTACACTTATTACACTTTTTTTAGGAAATATTTTAAATGTTGCGTTAAACTTTTTCACAATTAACACCCTCATGTGACTTAAATTTTGACTGTTAAACACCCCTCATGTGACTTATATTTTTTAAAAAGAAAGTTTTTCTACACGTTGCGTTGGACTTTTTTTCACATGAAGGGTGTTTAACAGTCAAAATATAGAAAAAATTTCTTTTTAAAAAATATATGTCACGTGAGGGGTGTTAAACAGTTAAAATTTAAGCCACGCGAGAGTGTTAGTTGTGAAAAAGTTTAACGCAACATTTAAATTTTTTCCTAAAAATAAGTGTAACAAAATCGGTGTATGAATAAGTGGAAAAAAGTATAATAAGTGTAAAAAATAGTGTATGAATAAATGAAAAAAAAAGTTTAAAAATTAAGTGAATTTTTTTAAAATTAAGTGAAAAACAAATTTAAGTGAAAAAAAAGTCAAATGACTAAAGGTGAAAAGTCAATGCGAATCACAGGAACCATTTTTGTAACTTTTGTAAATGGTAACCGGTCAAACTGGTCAAATATCGGTCAATATCCGGTCATATTACGTATATCGACTAAAATTTGAAAGTTACTTAGCGATACTGACAATAAAATAAGTAGGTTAGGTATTTTGTTCTTTTTAAAAAAAATATGTTTTGTATCTTTAGACATCACCCTTTTTTATAAATTTAGAAATGGCTCTGATACATTAAAATGGAAGAGGTGAATAAGTACTAAGAGTCTAAGACTACTCATAGATATGTGTCGTTATACGTTAAGACCAGATCAAAACACCAGTGTTGCAATCCTTGCAGTCTTGCATCTCTAATTCAAGGAAAACAAATTCATGCACTTGTATACAAATATAGGTACGCACGTTAATTTGGAAAAATTGCAAGCAATGGTTTGTAATACTTAATTAGCATTTCATGTCAGCTAAAAATTAGCATGTCATCACTAGTGTCATGATGACTTGACACGAAAACCAAAAATTACACAATCTATACTACATTATAATGGAAATTTAACCCATTCTTGAAAAGAATATGAATTGAAAGTTGAAAAATGTACAAGCTTTGAAAACTAAATATACAAGCTTTGGAAACTAGAAATCCTATCATTAAATGTGTGATGAAAAACTTAGAAATGTACAAGCCTTGGAAACTAAATGTACAAGCCTTAAAAACTAATAATATTGACATTAAGTGTGTGATTCTTAATTTCATTGAATGTTAATTGTTAATTTGAATGTTCAAATTAATAGTCTCATGCCTATATAAATCTATTATACCCATGACACAATTCTCATTCACTCAATTCTCATTCACTCCTCTCTCTTTTCTATCCATCGTCGGCTGCCCCCCACCACCATCGGTTGCCGCCTCACCGCTGTCGGCTGCCGTCGCTCGCCACCGTCGCTAAAATGTTTTTAGGTATTTTTTAATATTTTAATAGATTTATATGATTTGGCACGTTTTGAGGGTTTTTTGTTATATATTTTAAAGGTTTATGTTTTCAAATGTTTTTTTATAGATGGAACGAGTGTTATGATAATGAAGATGTCTACAATCATTTAGGCATAAGGCACGACAACAAGATAAAGTATAGGAGGAACGTGAAAAACTTAGAAATGTCATGAAAGGGTAATGAATGAAGTTCTTGATGGTGTTGCAATCTTTGCATCCAGTTATTGGCTTAGGAACAGCGATATGCATCGAGTTTAATTACTCTTATTACGACGACAATAAACGTTAGATTTAAAAGATACATTTTTACGTGTATATGGTACTCGTGTTATGTAACTTTTATAAACTAACATTGGATCGACAAATGTAAGCATGATTTTCATTTGTCATGCACAAATTATTAGTCTATACATAATTATTCTAGGCGTGTCATATTTAGTATGTTTATTTCAGACGTGTTATATTTTTGGCATCATTAGATTTTCATTAATCTCCATTAGCCGGATCCTTAGATGTAGGATTAGTCTTTGGCTCAAGCCTTATCTATCTATATCTATATTACATTATAAAATATTTTTCACCAATTCTTGAAAAGAGTAGGATGTTGAAAGTTGAAAAATATACAAGCCTTCAAAACTAAATGTACAAGTCTTGAAAACTAAGAATCTTGACATTAAATGTGTAACAAAAAACTTATAAATGTACAAGCCTTGAAAACTAAATGTACAAGCCTTAGAAACTAATAATCTTGACATTAAATGTGATTGGTAAAATTTGATGACTTAACAAAAATATCTTGGCCGGATTTAATGACATTAAATGTGTGATTGGTAACTGATTTGTAATATAAAATTCTTGGTGACTTATAAATACAAGTTAACCTGTTTTTCGACCAAAACCAGTTGAACCTGTTGGGTCGAACTGGGTTTCAAAACATTATGTTTAATCTCCAAACCATCAAACTTTTATTATTTTTCGTTTATAACCTATAAATTTTTTTAGCACTACAATTATTTACCGCTAGGAATTCCAGCCGCTATGCGCAGGTACTCGTCTAGTAATTGAACAAATTTGAAACTTGAGTGGTTTTTCAATCATAAAAAATTTGACTGGCTTTAATGGAACACTTTTAAAAGTTAGTTATTATTTAGGGGGTGTTTGGCTAAGCTTATGAGTTGGGCTTAGGCTTATTTTATATAAGCGGCTTATGGCTTATATATCGTAAGCTTATAAGCTCACGTTAAGTGTTTGGATTAGCTTATATTTAGTAAGTTTATAACTTCAAATATTTGGTTTATTTTAAAGTGGTAAATAATTATAACAGACATGGGTTGAAAAATATTAATGTTAGATTAAGTATAATTGAGGGTAAATTTGTAATTTATAATGTAACATATTATATAAGCTCAACCCACTTAAAAAAGTCACATTTTTGTGGCTTATCAAAACCCCCTTATATAAGCTTATAAGCCCACTCATATAAGCTTAGTCAAACACTTAGTTTGGGCTTATATGACATATATAAGCTAATAAGCTCATAAGCCCATCATATAAGCTTACCCAAACACCCCCTTAGTGATTTTTTTTCCTTTATATCATGTAAGATGATCAGTAATTTCAGTGTGTCTTTTGCCAAGCTATACAAGTAGAAAACTAGGAAAGTTTGTTGATTCTATGTAACTTTTTTTTGTCCTAGTTCCAACCATTTCATTCTCCATAATCAACTAAAAAAAACTCTTTAAACGCTCTGCTCCATTTAAGAGTGCATCTAATTTGTGTATTGTAGACTTTTAGTAGTAGCTATGTCGAAAGTTATTATTACAAATCCCAAATATTTGGATTCTCACAGAAGTAGTGCAAAGTGATGACAATGAAACAAAAAACATATCATACGAGATGGAGAAGGGCAGTGTTTCTGAGTGAACGGACTCGCAAACTTTTCAAGAATGCAACCACCTCGAGCTGAACTTTCAATAAACTTGATATAGGCAACAAACCTCCTCCATGACAATAATCTCTAACATGTGACACTATAATCGTCAGAATTGTTAAAATGTAAAAATGTAATAAGAACCTCCTCCATGACAATAATCTCTAACATGTGACACTATAATCCCAATCAGCACAAAGAAAAACAAACAACCCCCCAAGACAAGTTAATTGAAAGAGTAATGTTGCCTCGAGTTTGGGTACTCTTTCGCTCTCTTCATACAAACTCCTTTATCTGGATACTTCATTGAAATAAATGAGTGCCTCGAGATTGCTTATTTAACTATATCAAGATAATAATCCCTTCGTCCCAAAATTATTGTCCCCCGACAAAAAACACACACTTTAAGAAAAACGTATTACTGTTTTCTCTTTCTTACTTTATGGCAGAATAACAGTTTTACCCTTAGCTAATTAATTAAAGTCTTCTTTAAAGTTTGTAATAATAATTTCAAACAAGGGTAATATAGTAAACTTGATTGGACTTCCCTATCGATTTTTTTGTCGAGTCTAATGCATGTACAAAAAAACATCGTTTAAATTGGACATTATAAATCTGTCCGGAAAATGTTTGTCCTTAGTGGAGTTATGCAAGTGTCGATTAATGTTGTTTGCCTTGAAGCTGTGAGAAGGTCACCTTTAGTCATTACAATACTTTTTTCACCTTATTAACTTTGAAGAGTGAAAAACACTAAAAATGAGTTCATAAGAAAAACACTTGGAAAACTTAGCTAAGTGCGTTTAGTTAATAAGTGTTTGGTAATGAGATATGAAATTTCTAATAAAAAATTATATATTTTAGACTAATATACTTCCGGTTATCACAAACTTCCCCATTCCAAAGCATATCAATATTCACGAAAATGTCATACCAAATACGACCTGAAGTAGTTGTATTTCTAAGCTTGTTCTAATATCATTAATTGTACCTATTAGATATATCTAAATAGCCCACATTATGACATTTACATATAAATTATTCAAATAACTTTGTGTGTAGACATGGGCTTTATTTTTTTTAGTATAAATTAATACTTTTTTAACAACTTTTGATCAAAACATCGTGTTTAGACATGCTAATCCCATCTTAGTGGAATTGAGTCCATCAGGTTACTTTTTGGAACTTCACGGGTTAGGACCCGGTTGTGGGGGAAAATTCATTGAAACTACGAACCCTGAGCCTTTTTAACACAATATCTTTTCAGCCAATGGCTATTAAAGTGGACACCCATTAGTCCCTCTGAGAGGGTACATGAGCTTTATATATCGCGTGAATACGAGGTCACGGGAATAACGGTTCGGTTTTGGATCAATCCTGAAACGGGTCAGGTATACGAGGACACGGGTGGATTTTGAATCAGTCGTGAAACGGGCCACGTATACACAAACTTGCCTAAAGAAGAGGATCTTGTAATCGTTTCAAGGAAGGATTTCCGGCTGTTCAATGAAAGCAAAAATGTGGATCTTCAATTCACCATCCTCGAAAAAACTGAAAAAGATAGCGCGAGAATGAGATTTGTACATATTAGAGGCTTTGAGAGACCCTTCAGTATATTGAGGAGATTTGGAATTCAACAAGAAACTATCCCATTCGAACAACTTATTGTTTATTATGATACTAGAGTTAAAAGAAGAGATGGAAAAATAATGTATAAAGGGTATTTGAGCGATCCTTGAGATCATGAATTTGAATCGAGATCCGTCATGGTTGAAGAAGATAACGGTAAGGATAACGGTCGGATACGTCGGCTCTACAATCACTTGGGGTCGCACCCCAACATTGTTAACTTCATTGATATCCAAGAGTTTCAAAGAAAAAAATATTTTATTTTCGAGATGTTTGTTGGGAATTATACATTCCTGTATAATTGATTTGATGAGACAAAGTAAATACAAGAATGAAACAAGAATCAAACAAGAAGGAAATAAGAAGGATCAAGTCGCAATTAAAGAAGTCTTCAAAGTATGGAGGGACTAAAGTGCAAAAGATAGGACTTCTATGTTAATTAGGATTCTTGTAAACCTAGGAATCTCTAGTATATAAAGAGATCCTAGGTCGTAGAATTAATCAATCCATCCATAGAAAACACAGACTTCTCCAATGAGAGTCTGATTACAAAGTGTGTGTGCTTTGTATATTAGTTAGTTAGTTAGTTAGTACACCATAGTAGTTGGTGTAGCCCCATGTTATAGGTTGGGGTAAATAGGAATCGTTTGAATGAAAAACCTTGTTTGATAATATTGCTTTCTTATTATTCCGCTGCGTGTTCAATATTATCTGTAAAACGATCCTAGATGAGTTCAAAACGATTTTTAACAATGTTCGAATCTTAATGGACCATGGAGAATGTTCGAGACCTGGACAATACAATGAGGTATGTAATAATATTTGTTATTCTACAAAATGGTTTTATAAGCATACTTTTAAAAAATGTTAATATTTTTTTATCTTTTAAAGTCAACAATTAAAAGCTAATCATTTTGAATTTATGCAAATTGAGTTAGGTACGCTGCATATATATATATATATATATATAATAAAGAACGCATCCATGGCAAGCTGGAACCCTTCCATGTGGTCTGCAATTCTAATGGAATCGTGAAGTTATTTGGAGCGACGGGTTATCGGTGGACACCACAAAATGAGCCGCAAGAGCTTTTAGATCTGGGAAGTCTCTTATCTAAGTGCATCTGCAAGAACATATATATATGTATGCGTTTGAAAAAGAGAATCTAATCGTATGTGACGTTATCAACAAACTGGTGACGAAGAGGTATCAAACTGTGTATAGAACGGTAATTTACACTCGCTTATATTTATGTAGATTTATAATTTGTTGCAGCATGACGTTACCTAGGTTGATGTGTCATAATTACATGTGGGATTCCGAAGAGACAATGAAGTGCTTCTATGATGTGACGGTACGTTTAGATGACCGTAGCCAGGGAAGTGGTGGCTCTAACCTTGAGGCAAAATTTCTGAAGAAGGATAAACAAAGATAAAGTTGTTAAGAACAAGAATGACAACCTCCATAGGAAATACATGGAGCACATGGAACTCAGTAGCAAATACTAGAGCTTCAAAACTCCAGCTATCGATTTCCATGTGCTCCATGTATTTCCCTGGAGGTTGTGATTCTTGTTCTTGAAAACTTTATCTTCGTTATCCTTTTCAGGAATTTTGCCACAAGGTTAGAGACACTACTTCCCTGTCTGCGGTCATCTAAACATACCGTCACATCATAGAAGAACTTCATTGTCGCTTCGGAATCCCACATGTAATTATGACGCATTAACCGAGGTAACGTCATGCTGCAACAAAATTTAAATTATAAATCTACATAAATATAAGCGAGTGTAAATTACCATACTATACATAATTTGATACCTCTTCATCACCAGTTTGTTCATAACGTCACATGCGACTGGATTCTCTTTCTTATACGCATATCTGTTCTTGCGGATGCACTTAGATGCCCTTATATAAGAGACTTCCCATATCTAAAAGCTCTTGCGGCTAGTTTTGTGGTGTCCACCGATAACCCGTCGCTCCAAATAACTTCACGATTCCATCAGAATTGCAGACCACATTAAAGGGTTCCAGCTTGCCATCGATGCATTCTTTATTATATATAGGGATAAAGCCGTAGAATACCAACGAACTTTGCCTAATTTATCGATTTGGTACGTGTACTGAAACAATTATCGATTTGGTACGTGTACTTACATAAAGTGTTCTCATTTGCACATTTTGATGATGTGTCACGCTATTGATGTGACACGTGTCAGCATATCACGTATGACACATCATCAAAATGTGGAAAATCTCAAAAATAAAATATTTTTGTCTTTGAAACTCTTTGATATCAATGAAGTTAACAATGTTGGGGTGCGACCAAGTGATTGTAGAGCCGACGTATGTGACCGCTATCCCTACCATAATCTTCTTCAATCATCACGGATCTCGATTCAAATTCATGATCCCAAGGATCGCTCAAATACCCTTTATACATCATTTTTCCATCTCCTATTTTAACTCTAGTATCATAATAAACAATAAGTTGTTCAAATGGGATAGTTTCTTGTTGAATTCCAAATCTCTTCAATATACTAAAGAGTCTCTCAAAGCCTCTGATATGTAGAAATCACATTATCGCGCTATCTTTTTTAGTTTCTTCGAGGATGGAGAATTGAAGATCCACATCTTTTCTTTCATTGAAGAGCCTGTAATCTTTCTTTGAAATAATTACAAGATCCTCTTCATTAGGAAAGTTCGTGTATACGTGACCCGTTTCACGACTGATCCAAAATCCACCCGTATCTCTCGTATCCTCGTATACCTGACCCGTTTCAATCCAAAACCGACTCGTTTTTCCATTGACCTCGTATTCACGCGATATATAAAGCTCATGTACCCTTTTCTCAGAGGGACTGATGGGTGTCCACTTCAATAGCCATTGGCTGAAAAGACAAACAAACAATTGCAATGTGTTAAAAAGGCTCAAGGTTCGTAGTTTCAATGAATTTTCCACCACAATTTATAAACATATGTTACATGCTGGCTTATTGTAAAGGATTAAACCGGGTTACTTTTAAAGTTGTGTGGGAGCGGGTCTGGTCATAACTGGGTCCTAACCCGTGAAGTTCCAAAAAGTAACCCAGCTGACTCAGTTCCACTAGGATGGGATTAGTATGTCTAAACACGATGTTTGGATCAAAAGTTATTAAAAAGTATCAATTTAAACTAAAAAAATAAAGCCCATGTGTAAAAGAAAGACGACACAGAGTATTGAATAAATTATATGTAAACCTAGGACTATAGACCCGTGGATTCACTTGAAGTGAGAAGAAATAATCATTAAGTAGAGTTAAATAAGTAAGAACTTATTTTGTAAGAAGTTACATTCATAATAAACTTTTAAGAAAAACACTGAAGAAACATATTTCGTTAAATAAGAAAGAAATAATCAGAAATAAGTGCAATATAAATAAACATTTGAGTTTGTAACAATTAAATAAATAAATGTCATACTTTTAACGCAAGTCTGTGGTTTGAACACGTGAGAACTTCAATCAATTGCTTGATTAATATTTCTCAATAACATTATCAAGGGAATCTACTTTTTAACAGCAAGTGTGTATTTGGACACCGTTGAGAAATTCAATCAATTGGTAAATTCTCTGATGAGAAAAATGGATGATCTATGGCGGCGCCATGTTTTCATTATTTATCAATGCTGTCATCAACTTAATAAGGATTGAAAAATCAACAAAAGATCGTTTATTAGTGTCCACAACTTCATTCGTTGGAGCAAGATGGTAATTTACATAGATAATGACATATCATTATGTTAACAAAACCTTTTGGATAGGTAAAATCGATACTAGAGTTACCTGGTGGCCGCTTGAAAATAAGGGGAAAAAAAATAAAAATTTTTGTCAGTTACATCTATCGAAACCTCTCTGTCGTTTTCTTTTTACGGTCCAATAAAATAAGGTAATTAAGTAATCATGTTCATAATACGATGATAGAAGATAACATTATTTAGGAGAATTTGACAAATAAAAAATGGTGAAATAAGGTGTTACCTTACTAGTTCACATAAAATCACCCATATCAACTGCGTTTACACAATATTACCCATATCAACCATACACAAAAATACCCATATCAACCTATACACAAAATCGCCCATATTGACTGTTGCACAAAACAATTATAAACAGTGACAATTAGTGGGTTTTACCATAGAAAATCAATTCACCACCACAAGAAAAATCTAATTGAAGAATGAATTAAACACATACAGTAAAACTCGATATAGATAGTAACACGAATTGAAGCTATCCATAGATTATTTGTTTTGAAACGAGTTATGTTAATCACAATATATTGACTTGCGCAGTCCTGCAAAATGAAAAGTGAATAAAATTAGTTTAACCTATATCCAAATCACAACAACATGTAATACATGTACGAATGAATCGGTTTCTATGTAATTATTATTGAATCATTGGTTAGAGAGAGATTGATTTAAATTGGTTTTAAAGGTAGTCCTCATGAATATATAATTGGGGTTGAAGCATTATTCTTAAAGTGTTGTAAAAAACCAAAGAGTGTAGAAGAAAGACAATTTGGTGGAAGGTTTTGAAGTGCAAAATAAATTAAACAACATTGAAGTTAATCGAAACAGGCTGTTTGTTTTTGAATTGACAAATGAAAGAACGGTGCAATATGTAGTTTATCTGACTATTTACTCATACAATCACACCATATCACCCGGTACAAAAAATTACCCATATCACCCGTTACAGAAAATCGCCTATATTTGCTCGAATCAAGGCTATGCGAATCACAATAGATTGACCTATGAAGTCTGCAAAATAAAAAGTAAGAATAAAATTAGTTCAACCTATATCCAAATCATAACAACATGTAATACATGTACGATTGAATATGTTGCTTATAGAAGTTTGTTTTTGATCAGTTTAGAGAGAGATTGGATTTAAATAGGTGTGTTAAAAAGATTTTTTTTATTAATATGGAATTGTATCTGATAATTTAATGTTAAAGAGAGATTGGTATAAATAGATTGTTGAAGAATAATCAATTAATATAGATTTCTGAATGCGTTTTGAATATTATAATATTAATTGAAACCGATTATTAATATGGAATTGTAACTGATTGTGGAAGAGTGTAAAAGAAGAATCAATTAATGGTAGGTTTTTAATTTTAATTTCAATGAATTTTATTTTTAGTTTTATAAATAAGTGTATTTTAAATAAATATGAAAAAAAAATGCTATGGCATCAGAATTCTGGTGTCAAACCACTCCTACTGAATTCTGATGTCATGGCATTTCTGGTGCCAAACTTCATTTTGCTGACGTGACACCACTTTTGGAGTTTGGCACCAAAAGTTTGGCACCACGACTCCCTGTGCTCTTATAAAACCATTTTGTAGAATAACAAATATTATTACATACCTCATTGTATTGTCCAAGTCTCGAACATTCTCCATGGTCTAATCAGATTCGAAAATCTCAAAAATAAAATATTTTTGTCTTTGAAACTCTTTGATATCAATGAAGTTAACAATGTTGGGGTGCGACCAAGTGATTGTAGAGCCGACGTATGTGACCGCTATCCCTACCATAATCTTCTTCAATCATCACGGATCTCGATTCAAATTCATGATCCCAAGGATCGCTCAAATACCCTTTATACATCATTTTTCCATCTCCTATTTTAACTCTAGTATCATAATAAACAATAAGTTGTTCAAATGGGATAGTTTCTTGTTGAATTCCAAATCTCCTCAATATACTAAAGAGTCTCTCAAAGCCTCTGATATGTAGAAATCACATTATCACGCTATCTTTTTCAGTTTCTTCGAGGATGGAGAATTGAAGATCCACATCTTTTCTTTCATTGAAGAGCCCGTAATCTTTCTTTGAAATAATTACAAGATCCTCTTCATTAGGAAAGTTCGTGTATACGTGACCCGTTTCACGACTGATCCAAAATCCACCCGTATCTCTCGTATCCTCGTATACCTGACCCGTTTCAATCCAAAACCGACTCGTTTTTCCCGTGACCTCGTATTCACGCGATGTATAAAGCTCATGTACCCTTTTCTCGGAGGGACTGATGGGTGTCCACTTCAATAGCCATTGGCTGAAAAGACAAACAAACAATTGCATTGTGTTAAAAAGGCTCAAGGTTCGTAGTTTCAATGAATTTTCCACCACAATTTATAAACATATGTTACATGCTGGCTTATTGTAAAGGATTAAACCGGGTTACTTTTAAAGTTGTGTGGGAGCGGGTCTGGTCATAACTGGGTCCTAACCCGTGAAGTTCCACATTATGACATTTACATATAAATTATTCAAATAACTCTGTGTGTAAATGTCATAATGTGGGCAATTTAGATATGTCACAATTAATGATATTTGTATTTTGGTGAATATTGATATGATTTGGAATTGGAATTGGAAAGTATGTGATAACCGAAAGTATACTAGTCTAGAATATATACATTTTTATTAGAAATTTCATATCTCATTACTAAACACTTATAACTAAACGCACTTAGCCAAGTTTTCCAACTGTATTTCTTATGAACTCATTTTTGAGTGTTTTCCAAAGTGTTTTTCTTATGTCCAACTATTTAAATGATGATATTTTTTTTGTATAGGCATTAGACTCGACAAAAAAATCCCTGCATAAAAAAGTCAGAAGGCCACCTTTAGTCATTACTCTATACTTTCGTTTCCTAATAAATGTCAACTTTTTTAAGATCCAACTTAGTATTGGTTTGTTGCAAGTACAAAAGACATTTCTTGAAACTGGACTCAACTTTGCAAAATAAGTTTTCATCTCAGGGTCTTCTGTATGTTTTATTATATTATCTTGATATAGTTAAATAAGTAATCTTGGGGCACTCATTTATTTCAATGAAGTATCCAAACAAAGGAGTTTGTATGAAGAGAGCGAAAGAGTACCCAAACTCGAGGCAACATTGCTCTTTCAGTTGCAACCAGAATGCGGGACAAATTAGTCCATATGGTAAGGTAAATTTGTGGACCTAACTAATGTTAAAATGTTAACGGGTCGTATGAACACTATTACGTTTTTTGCAAGTTTTAAAGCTAGATCCATCTAAGAAACAATTCACTATGTTCCGCCCATAGCTTGATTATTTTAATTTCTTAATAAAGGTATGTTAGTACCCATCGTAACAAAGACAAGTTTGATTTAGATTTATATTATGCTTCTGCACATAACAAACACGTACCTCCTACAAGTTGGTAAAATGATACCGTATATTTTATACATTTAGATTTGAATACCATCGTTACATATTATAACTAGTAATAATACTAAGTAACTCTAGAAAATGATTATATAAATTCAGAAAAACATACCATCTCCCCTTCATGTTACTTTGTGACGTCAAAATGATACACGTGTTTTTCATCAGTAATACCATCAACTTTAGTTAGACTTCCACCAAAATCGAAACCAAAGTAAGTCTTGAGAACGTGGCTGACATCTTTGTATTATCTGCACGCAGGCGTTTTGGTCTGTGTTGTCCACAAGTAAGCTTTTGTTTGTGCGTCAACAGCATGCAAAGCGCCACTCGGGTCAATGAATACTAATGGGGCACTCCTTTGGTTCACCATTATATGGTATCTGCAAAATTAAGGTGATTGTGATCAAGGCTTCTAAAGTAGTTAGCAGAAACATCTGCAAGTATTAGACACAAATTCAAAACTACCGAATCACAAATAATGCCCAAAACAAAGTTTCTGACCTAAAAAATCAAACATACGGTAACTTGATCAAATAAGGTGTTACCTAATAAACTTACTCTTTCATTTTACTTAATCTTAATATCAATAAGAAAAAGTGTTATGAAATAAACTTTTTACTAAAAATTAACCTTATACTCTACCTTTACTGTGCACAACAAAAGTTTTATATAAACGAACGAATGCAGCTAAAACCGAAGTTGTCCTGATTTTGTCTGCTTATATAGATAAACTTTATTACTAAGGGGGTGTTTGGGATTGCTTATTGAAAATAGATTATGCGTTTTGAAAACGGATAATCAGATAATCAGCTGTTATAAAACGTGATTTTAAAATATAGTGTTTGGATTTGATTATGTTGTTTGATATCGCAATAAGATAATCAGTTTTTAAGTGTTTGGCAAATGTGATTATTAGATAACTAAAACTTGTAAAATTACCAAACTGGACATCATCATATATTGTAAAATTTTAACTTTAAATCTACTACTTATCAATATCATTTTTGCGTAATTTTTTATAAAGAACATATAAACAATTTTAACTGCTGATAGAAAATATAATATAACATCATAAATGGCCAGAAGTGTATTGCTGGTGTTTTTTTTTCTTTGCTTAATGGGCTTCAAATGAATAAAACACCAAAGAAATATTGAGTTTTTATTGTTGGGCTTAAATGAAGAGTTGCTAACACTAAAAGTATTTAAAGTTACACCATATTTTTGTTGCCTACCTCCATCATAACATAGCAGCAACCTCACAAAGCTTTTTTTTCTTCTCATTCTCTCAAAGCCGACAACAGAGTTTATGTTGATCAAAAAAGAAAAAGAAAAGCAAGAAATACAAAAAACAAAACATCTAGCCAACGTGATACAAGTTTAAGGTAAAGTGGGGTCAAAAGTGTAATTTTGAAAGAAAATGAAGATTGCGTTTGCAAGCAGCAGGTCATGTCCTGCTTTTTCATACCGGCGTTTTAGGGCCCAACAAACGCAAATAAGAGATTATTTTCTCATCTCATCTAAACACCTTCATGTAAATTATTGCGTTTTTGTATCGTGACAAGCAGATAATCAAGCTTCAAACGCACTTCCAAACACCCAGTAACTATCAAATGCGATGGACCGACACAAAACCGAACCGAACCGAGTCACTTCAGTAAGGTTCTCGGTTGCGCTAAAAAGAAAATTCCAAGTACAAGCCTCTTTTAGCCAACCTTAACCCTCTCTTCTCAAAATGGTCATGCTCTACCACTCTATTGCTCTACTTAATGATTGCTCGACACGTGCTATTTATTATTATTAAAAAGTATATTGTTTTTCTTATTATTAATAGAGTAAAACGTCCAAAATATTTTATATTATTTCTCTTTATCGCCACTAAAGGTGCAAAAAAAAAACCGGTTTTAAAAATCGGTTCCGGTTTGAAATCGGAAAACCGAACCGGTCAACCCCGGTTTTGACCAAACCGGTTTCGGTTCTTGGCCAAACCGGCGGTTTGGTACCGGTTTGGTTTTTTTTTATTTCGACCGGTTTTACAAACCGGTTTTCCCAAACCGGTTTCAACCCGAAACGACCGGGAGCCTATACAAAATTTTCAAATTTCGAATATTAAGCTTTTAACACGTGGGGGGACCCCGTTTTTTTTGACTTTCCTTGGCTAGTGTTTTATATTTAGCACTTATAAAATGATTATAAATTGAATGTGTTGTGTTAGAGTTTCAAATTCACAACTTACTATACAAATCCTAATCAAAAAAAAAAACTATCCAAAGAAAACCAAACTCTTTCAATGGCAATGAATTTCCTCATCCGCCTCAAACTTCCACCAGTGATGTTACAACAACGTACACACCGACAATTTGTGAAATCATATCAACCAATCAAAACCCCCAGATTTTGTAAAGATTTCAACCTTTGCATAATAACCGACAACTCGTCAAAAAGCTCAATGCAAGCATTGCTTTCATTGCTTTAACGCAGGTTCCCCAACACGTACGTTTGAGTAAATCATATAACTCCATCCTCATTGTAAAAGCTAAAAGGCGACGAAGAACCAGAATCCGGCACGTGCAAACGTCTATGGCTCGAGATAGGAGTGTTTAAGGACTATCATGATTATCTGCAATTAACAATTCCGGTGTTTGGTTGATTCAACGAGCGTTACCTGTTTAAACACCACTTTGACCACGAGCAAACAACGAGGGTGTTCTATAACACTATGCCAACCAAGATACACTCATGATAGTCGCTCTACTCTCAACACTTGATGCAAATGAAAATATTGTGGTCGCTAACAAGAAATAATTAATAGTTTTGGTAAAATAAATCCTTGTGTCAACCCTTACAACGCATAGTATGGTCCCCTTCCCTCATGGGGTTCCGTTCTTACCATGTGTGTTACACGCTACATTGGATTGAAAATCCGTACTTCCCAAATGATGAAGCGGTACATTATCATTCGATAGAGTTTCTGTCACCTCACACGGGTGGAGCCATGTTTAAATGTGATAAAAGGACTTACCAATTTTAAAAAAAAACATAGAAGATAAATTTATAATCAATTACATTGGATAATGCCCAGCAACAACACATCCTCCATAGTTAAAACTAAAATTTAAAATACGATCCACCATTGTGGGTAGGTTTTATCATCAGTCGTTTTGTTGCACACATCATTAAGACGTTGGTTTGTCAGCTGGTTTAGAGGTCCCCCGCGAATGTTGCATTAATAGAGTCTTTTAAGACAATCTTTAAAAAGGATATTTTCAAAACAAGTGCAATAACCGACAACGCAATGTGTAAAATCTGAAAAGATGCAGAGAAACATTTGTATATGACCAAATTTGGATGTTCCAACACGAATGGAACCCCACTATCATATGATCCTAAGTGGATTTTTGAACAACAAAATACATTGGCGTAATCTCTCATGAACCTGTTTTGCCAAAAATAATAGGTGTAATTAAGTTTTCGGCTGAAAATTGGGGTTATTATTCAATGCTTTAAAACCCAATTACTTAAAAGTGTTTTAACACATTCCACAGGAATTTTATCGGGGGTTTACTACCCCCACATCTCCATTGTCACCTTTCCACATTTTCTTCATGAGTACGACATTAAGCGAATATGAATTTGAG
Source organism: Tanacetum coccineum (assembly GCA_026074375.1). Taxonomy (NCBI): domain Eukaryota; kingdom Viridiplantae; phylum Streptophyta; class Magnoliopsida; order Asterales; family Asteraceae; genus Tanacetum; species Tanacetum coccineum. Next base: position 21,230 of record BQNB010014424.1, read on the forward strand.
GGGGTATATTGTCAAGTATGATTAAACCAATGAAGAAAAAACTTAGGAAGTATTTTCAACACATGCCACCGATAATTACTTGTTCAGCCACTTTAAATCCTTGTTTTAACGTAAACGGGGTAGACTATCTTATCGAGTCGATAAGTACGGATTTGGAGTTTTTTGACGATGGTTTTGCATCTAAGTCAAAAAGTTATTTTAAATAATCTTTGGAAGGTTTGTATAATCTTTATTATGCAAAATATGGTAACCCAACTCAATCATCTCAAACAAGTGGTGGGCTACTTCATCGAAGGCGAGTGGTGGAAATAATTATAGCCGTTTGCTAAACGGTTTAAAAGTACATACAAAAAAAAGGCAAGGACTGATCCTACATGTCTAGCGAATATGAGCGATATGTCAATTCCGATTTTGTCACACGTCTTCATCCCAAAGAGTTTGCAACTTTTGATGTCTTAGGTTTTTGGAAAGAAAATGAAACAATGTTTCCCGTTCTATCCCGCATGGCCATGGATATAATAAGTGTACAAGCTTCTTCGGTAGCTTCTGAATCCGCATTTTCAACAAGTGGGAGGGTGTTGTCAATCCGAAGAACAAGACTCACTCCGGCGTCTTTAGAGATGTGCATGTGTTTGAAGGATCACTTAGACGCTAAAGAGCGTAAACAAGACAAATGACATCTTGAAATACCCTTAGACTTTGAAGAAGATGTCTTTGATGACGAGGTGCAACGAAATGAATTCATTTCACTATCCGATGAAGAAATTGCACCAGATGCTAGCAGCGAAGGCACTCTGTCTCCGGGAGAATCACGCTATGATTATATGATGAGCAGCGAAGCCGAAGATGAATAGATGAGTACTAATTTTCGATTAGTATGTTGTATTTTTAATTCGCTTGCATTATGTTGTTGATGTTGTATTTTAAATTTCCTTGCATTGTGTTGTATTTTCCTTTTCAATGTATTTCGTTTCTATTAAATAAAAGTTGAAGTTTAATCCGTTTATAGCGTACAAAACCACGAAAAACAAAAAAAAACAAAACGGTCAAAACTGGTTTGGGTGGTTAACCGGTTATGAACCGGTTCGACTACAAACCGCCCCCAATTCTGTTTCGGTTTCTTCCAAACCGGTTTCGATTGGTTGTTGACCGAACCAAAACCGAAACTGGTTAACCGGTTTACGCACGTCTAATCACCACCAACATTACTCATCTTCCTCACTATCTTTATTTCCAGATTCCAGCGACACCACCACCGCTCGACTGCTCCACCACAACCACTCGACTCCTCCACCACCGCCGCTCTACTGTTCACCACCGCTGAATTCCATTTCATAAAAAAAAGTTCAATAACATGACAATAAATAATTTTGTTTCATGTAATAGTTACAGTTTCTAACCTTTAAATCTAGAATTTGAGATCTAACGTGGATTGGCCATAACCAAAGTCTAATACAAGTATACATACATGATAAAAAAAATTATAAACCAACCTAATTCACCATAAATTTGTCATGCCAACCCATGTGCATCACCGAACACCAACAAACATAATAAAAAACACAATTCGAGAATAAGTTAACACTCTAAATGTTGCAAAAACAGGGTGTGATTGGATTGGATTCTTTTATTTACCAACAACTGTCAACATTAATTCATCCGCGATATAGTAAGAAAGTAACATACCAAATTACCATTAAAAATTACTATTTCTTTTCATCCTCATACTATCAAAACAATTCCGGCGCCGGCGGAAAGTTGAGATATATCTCAACATGTCTTGGCGGCGGCGTCGGTTTCACATCAACCACCGATGAACCATTAGAATCATCACTTTTTGTGACACTTTGTTTGAAAACAACGTTTCATCTAGGAACCCCATCAAAATAAATTGGTTCGCTGGCGGTCAAAGGCCCGGTCCATGCAGAGTCAGTTTTATCAGACAGAAATGATGGTTAGACGGTGAGTCAAAGGCCCGAGCAGGTGAGGAACTCAGCGCTTTCGGTGATGTCACCGGAAAGAAAAACAACCAGCGTCACAAAAAGTGAGGAACCAAGTTGTATAATATAATTTGAATATCAAAGATTTTACCTTGCAAATGTTAAGAGCTTTTTTATATTTTTGTAAACAAAAAGTGAGTAAAAGCTGACATTTTTTTATTATACAACTTTGTGTTTACTTGAGCATTTGGACTATCAAATAAGGGAGGTGATTTGCACACTTTTTTAATTGATTGACACACTCAAAAGTATTGTGTATTAACATTTATATCCTCGTAGTGGTGGACATGAGTAGAGGTGATCTAAAGGTATAAATGTCAACACACAATACTTTTGAGTGTGTCAATCAATTAAAAAAGTGTGCAAATCACCTCCCATAAAAAAATGTGGTCTTAATAAATAGGGTATGTAGAGGTAGGGGATGATGTTAATAAATGGGGTAGGTGAAGGTAGGTGGTGATGTTAATAAATTGGCACTATCTCTTCAGTGTTTGTCTTTTTCTGCTTATTCCATTTTATAATTATAAATTTTTTACTTTTTACTTATATATTTATTACAAAACAAATAATATTTTAAACATTTTTATTTTTATCTCTCATCATTTAACATCGAATCTTAACCAAAATTCAAATTATAATCCAAATTTAAAATTTTCAAATCTAAATTCAAAACCTCTCCGCAAACCAAACGGATCCTAAACCTTTTATGGCCTAATGGCCTAGTATACAAGTTTACAACTGTATGCTTTTTTCACTTAAAGACCAGTGTACCACTAACCTACAGTGTTGCCTTAGTTCCATTTCCATTTCAAGAAGAGGATAAAGGGAGAGACATGCATGTATAGGGGATCTAATCTCAAACAATTTTGAAACATGCAGTACGGTGTAAACTGTATACCAAGTTTTGTGGTAAAGAGCTTGTTGTTGTTGAATAACGTAAGCTAATTATCACACTATGAAATGAATATTAACCTGTCCATAAAGAATACAACTACAACTATAAGATAAGAGCACCAGGTACCTATGAGCCATGACTTCAAGCCATGACACAAAAAGTGTTGTCACGTCAACAAAAGTGTTATGGCACTAGAATTACTATGGCACCACATTCAAGTGCCTCCCTCGTTGGCTCAAGCCACAACGAAATTTTTTTATTTTTAAATAATAAATGCAAGCAAAAAAATAATTAAAAAATCTTGACATGTAAACAAGAAAACATTGCTCAATTACTTTTTGTCATACCCACGTGACTCTAGTCAACTACTAAACAAAAGTAAAAAAATAAAGCGCTGTCTCTTTTTCATCTTCTTCAGCAAATATAACTTCATCTTCTTCAATGGTGTCTTCACCATTTTCACACAGCCTTGTTGAGAAGGCAAACACAAAGCCATAAAAACACACACATAAACACACACACACACACACACACACACACACACACACATAAGCACAAAACAAAAAAAACAAAAAAACTCTATGGCGCTGGCTGGTCACCACGGCGCGAGAGCCGATGGCGCCAGCCGTGGTGTCGTTGGCATGAAGATCGGTTCGGCTGGTGGGACGGCGCAGGCCTAACGGCCATGCGTACTTCTCGCTCTAAGCATCTTAGGCTATGTTTATTCTTGATTCTTATTCAACCGGTTGTAAGTACATAGCATTTAATGGGCATATTTAATTCACATAAGTACAAAATGAATGCATGAACACCTACGGATCGGTTTAACATATAACTTTCTAATCTTTCGTCCAACCTTGCCACATGGCACAAGCTTAATGGACATGCATATTTCCTTTTAATTAGAATGGATTTTACAAGTAAATGATAAGGTTTTGGATAATGTATATTATCTTTTATTTTTTTAAATAATAATTATATCATTGATTTTAGTTTTCAGTTCTCTATAAACTAGCCCAATATTGACATAGTTACATACATATTCTTATTTCTAGTTTCTTAACCTTCTTATATCTAGTTTATCTATTATGGATTCCAACCATTTAAATTATTTCTAAACTCTTCTAAACTCTCAATCTATTATGGAATACGTATTTTATTTCAATTATAACGTAAGAATTTTTTTTACTAAAACAATCACTTTATTAAAATAAATTTATAAAGTAAATACTTTATTTAATGAAATTTTAAGTAATTAAATTAAATTTAAAAAATAATATTATATATTAAGTTGGGTTGTTGATAAATGGTAAAAAAGTATAGATTGGTTGTATGTATTGGTTGTATAGGTGAAGAAAAGATAATAATATTTAAAGGAGATATTGGGTTGTGAAAGGTTTTGAATAAACATAGTCTTAGAGCTTTTCTCCGAATACAAACATGTGTCCTACAACTTCAACCCTATAACACGATCAACAAGTTAAATATACAACATGACTTTCGAGCAACAATATCATGGTCGTCTTTGAGGGTGTGTGGGGTGAGCGATCGCACAGAGCCTCAAAAATCTTAGGGCCTCAAATTTTGTCCCGTTAACAATTATATGCATCTGTACACATATTTTTTCGAAGAAAACAATGTTTAGATGAGAAATATCTTTAACGTTTAGATAACTAATTCACATTATATCTTATAAATTGTGGCACTTTATATATAACATTTCTTTTCGAAAGGCCTCATGATGTAATTTTGCTCATGACTCAAAAAAATTTCAAAAATTTAAAGACGGCTCTAAACAACACTATATGAACTACAACATCATAAGCTTCAAATGTTTAACATGGACTTACGTTACCTTCATAATGTTATAAAAATAGCAAAAAAAGTTATATTTTTCATGATATCATGCTAGAACTTTTTCGATCCAACCTAAGACATTATCACAGCATGCCTGGACCACCGAGAGTGGTGGTGCGATGGCGGCGGTGCGACAATGGCGTAGATGGCAGATTTTGAGGCAATGTCGGTTGGGGTTCACATGGTGGTGAGTGTAATTAGGGCACCGAGTGATTTGGAATCCTCAATTTGAAGAATGGCAACAAAATTGTGGCTAAAAAAATATATTTTGAAATAAAAAAAATTTATTTTGTCAAAGTGATTTTATTACTACAAAGCATAAACATATGGTTAAAAAAACTCGTTCGTATATAATTCTATCATTTTAAGAACAATATATTTTTATATAATATGTAAAGTGAGAAAATCACTACAACATTTTTTAACAGTTAAAAATAAAAATAAAAACTTTTTTTGGGTAAAGAAAAATTAAAAAAAACTTGTTATTCATAATAGTGTTAATTGGCGGTAACATCCCGGTGCATGGCATTGGTCATTGTTCATCCCAAATAGTAACAATTTTTGCCTAGTAGGGCACTAACTGAAATAAACAAAAACCGAAACTCAAACATTTAATCTTTTATTGACAAAATTTCTCCAGTGAACACATGAAAAGTGATAGTCCCTTTAAGACTAGCTCTTCTATTACTATCAATCTTAACTAAGTTTGCAATCCTACCCACAACATGTTCAACTTATTAAATAAGTGAAACAAAGATTACTTATTATCATTACTAGGCCTCACTTTTTGGCATGACGTTGGGTTTGGCGTTGGCCGGGTTTTGGGCCTGACATTGGGTTTGTGTGGACCGGACCGGTTACTAACCAATTTTTTTAACCCAGACCACAAACGCAATTCGATCTGGCATCTTATAATTTCAGTTTGTGACAATATACCAAACACATATTTTATCTTCACGGACTTTAAACAAAAATATCACAACAACAACAACAATTTTAAAACTTGTTTATTATCAACTATCACTATTATCCACATATAAAAAGTTAAAAACTGATACTACATTACTAGTGTTTGAGTAGTTAATATGAAGCTAAATGATGAGTGAGCTAGGTAGAGCATGCGCTAGGGTTGTATAAGAAAGTGTATAAGGTGTACAACCGTAAATTGCCTATGTTTAGAACGCCTTAAAAATTATAATTCGTTATATAAGTGGGGCTTCAACAACCGAAGTTTGTGATCAATTGTGCAATCGAGATGCACTCGCAGTTTTTTATTATGGTACATGACGCTTACTCTTGGGTGTGCTATAATGCTATAAATTCCTGTTGAGAGGTCAAGTTTTCTTTTTGAAATACTTGCCTTTAAGACGATGACTGGGTTGTTATTGAAAATAATAGCAAGCCATGTTTGGCATGTTTGAAAACTTTTAAACTTCTGCGCGAACTTCATTTACAGCCTCGTATCATTATTAAATGACATTTCTAAGACCGTAAATGTTATCGATTTTCAGAAGACATGCCATTATTACCTCTTTTTATATTTTTTCTCTTTTTTTTTGGTTTTAAAGATTTTATATTTTTGTATTTTGTTTTTATAAAGGTTTTCTGAAAATGAAGAATCTTTTTGGTTTTTTCTGGTTTTTAATAATGGATACCATTTATTATACATGATAATTTCTGAATAGTACCACCACTATTCTTCAGCTTCATCTGCCAATTGTTTCAGGGTCTCTGGCGTAAAACTTCGCATTCCCAGCTTGTTGATAAGAAATTCAATTCTTTCTCTGCCAAAGGCTTTAGTGAAGATGTCCGCTAGCTGATACTCCGTATTGACAAAGTAAAGCTCTACTACTTCGTTCTCAACTTGCTCTTTTATGAAGTGGAATCTGATGTCAATATGTTTTGATTGATAATGTTGAACATTGTTACAGCATAAGGTAATAACGCTTTTGTCATCACAGTACATTGGAATTTTATTGAATCCATGGGCCGGGCCCATGTCGGTATGCTGTGCATCTCATCCAAAGGACTGCGCTACAACCGCCAGGTCAGGCAATATATTCAGCTTACGTACTGGATATCGCAGTGCTTTTATGCTTTTTTGATGACCAGCTAATAAGTCTGTCTCCTAATAATTGCATACATCCAGATGTACTTCGTCTAGTATCTTGGCAACCCGCATGATCAACGTCTGCATAAGTTGTTAGAGAAAAAGAAGAATCCTTTGGATACCAGAGTCCCCTATTAACGGTTCCTCTTAGGTATTTAAAGATTCTTTTTATAGCATGTAAGTGCTTTTCGGTAGGCTTTGCCTGATTCCGGGCACATATGCATATAGCAAATGTAAGGTCTGGTCTACTGGCTGTGAGATACATAAGGGTGCCCACCATTCCACGATAGTGTGTAGGGTCAACGGCTTTCCCTTGTGTATCTTCATCTAGTTTGAATTTCTCCACCATGGGAGTATCCACAGGGTCACTAGATTCCATACCATATTTTTCAAAGATTCTAGAGCATATTTAGGATGGTTTTATAAAGATGCACCTCTAGGAATTTTGTGAAATTTGATAGTCCTAGAAAAAAAATGATATTTTGCCCTATCATCGACATTTAAAATTTAAACATATATTTTTTAAAATTGTGGTCAAATTAATTCAGGTGTAGTAGACACAAAGATTATATCATCAACATAGATTTGTACCAGGAGAATATCTTTGCCTTGTCTTCTGATGAACAATGTGGGATCCACGGTTCCTTTAGAGAATTCTTGAGAGAGTAGAAACTTCGACAATAGATCGTACCACGCGCGAGAGCTTGTTATCAATCACATAGGAGCCTTCTTAAAGGCTTGTACAATGATTCAGATTGTTGATCCACAAAACCTGTTCGGGTGGTCTGACATTGATAACAATTAATTATACAACGTATATTTATATATATTATATTTATATTATATTATATATATATATATATATCATATCATATATTATATATATATTTATATTGTTTATAATATATGTTTATATATATATGTATTATATATTTAGTATATATATATTGTATATATTTATATATATATATATATAAATACTATATTTTATAAAACCATTGCTAATACATTTATTATATCTATATATACTAATAAGTATCAAATAATAGTTAAGAGTGTGGGTTAAAAAGGTTTTTAGGGAAGGAAAGATTCTACTTTTATCCAAAGTAAAATTCAAAACCTTCGACGAGGCAACGGTTGAATTGAACATCATTGGGTTTAGGTTCGTGATACGTGGTTTTTTGACCCTGAATGATGAGAACATCATATGAATTAGAATCTTGTGGGTTCTGTGTAGCAAACCATAGGTATCTCACCCGTAGTCTTCTTAAGAAGATTGTTCTCTTAGTTATCCCTTTAAATCAGCGATACTTTCTTGAGTAGATACAAAACTTTCTTGCAAGCCACCTCAAGCAGTCTTGATGTAAAAAGCCCAAATATCTAAAGTACACAATTAATTCAAAACCGTAACACCAAAGTCAATTAAGTTCAGATGTCCGGATTTTCATTACACGTAGTGATGATTATAGTTGAAACACCAATGTCAACTAAATTCCCGGTATGCATATTGTTCCCTATTAAGGTAGTCGAATATTGATAAAACACTAAGTAACTAAGTCTCCAATGTACTTATTTCTTTTTTTTTTACAGAACTCAATACCTATCTTAAGGAATCCCTTCATACTTATCAAACCTATGTGTACCTTTTTGTAACTAGTTCTACTCTCTTTAAAAAAATAAGCTTAGTGTGATTAACGTTGAGGGAAAACATTTTTGAATCAGTAAACAATCTTCTAACGCTTTAGAATCAATATTCTTACACACTTCCCCTGAGTATCTTAAATGATGTCATACTTAAAAATCAAAGATTTCTCACCCCCAATGTGTTGAATAGTGCACCCGAATGTAAGCAAGTTAAACACGATTTTCTCTGCGGTGTATGACATTCGTATCTTCAAGATGTTCCTGAAATAATAAGAGGCTATGGACTTTTCATGTTGTACTTGTTGTACGTTCTTTTGGTCTACACTTCCCCCTCTGATGGTTTCGATACCTCAGAATCAATCAAACCTTGTACGCACATATACTTGTGATGTGTTTCGAAGAATTAATAAGCTTAATTCTATTCCGTAAGAATCAACCTTCAAGGAATTTAAAACTATGAAAGTATTTTCCAAACATTCCTAAGTTTTTACAAAACTATGAGGTGGTTGGCAATATATTGATCAGTAGTTTTCTCTTATCTGTGTTAGTTTTAAAGCCTAAATTCACTAACTCTTAAAGTGCAAATAAGTCCTTTAAAGTTTTTAAACACGTGACCTCTAATGCTCTTGTAGTTATATAAATTAACTCCCTTGAAATTGTTTCTGTCTTATCAAATAAACTTTTATCCGTTTATTTCGTGACTTATTTTAAAAGACCGTTTTAAAATATTTATTTGTTGACGCTTTCTCCCCCTCAAATAATGACCCGTTTTCTATTTAAAGAGCTGTAGTCATTGTTTGAGTGGCCGAATTGTCTTTGAAAATCTTTTTGTGATTACTGAAAACACTGATTCATTATGAATACAACTTTTTACTAACAAAAATAAGATTTCTCTTATTTTGACACATAAGCGCAATGACACGTAAACTTATGAAATAAAAGAAGCACGGGTTGTGTTGCAAAGTAAACACAAGCCTTTGCATGGTCATAAAGTAGACCATGCCAGAGAATAAATTTCCGGGTGATTGAGGTCAGTTTCTTTTTGAAATACTTGCCTTTAAGATGATGACTGGGTTGCTATCGAAAATAATAGCAAAAAGCCTTGTTTAGGATGTTTGAAACTTTTAAAACTCTGGCTCAGAACTTCATTTAAGCCTCTTATTATTATAAATGACATTTCTAAGGTCGTAAATGTTATCGATTTTCAGAAGACATGCCATTATTACCTCTTTTTTATATTTTTCTCATTTTTTTTGGTTATTAAGAATTTATATTTTTGTATTGTGGTTTTTTATATAGGTTTTAGTGAAAATGAAGATCTTTTTGGGTTTTTTCTGGTTTTTAATATATATACATATTATATACATGATATTTGAATAGGTATCACCACTATTTTTCAGCTTCATCTGCCAATTGTTTCAGGGTCTCTGGCGTAAAACTTCGCATTCACAGCTTGTTGATAAAAAAATTCAATTCTTTCTCTGCCAAGGGCTTTAGTGAAGATGTCCGCTAACTGATACTCCGTATTGACAAAGTAAAGCTCTACTACTCCGTTCTCAACTTGCTCTTTTATGAAGTGGAATCTGATGTCAATATGTTTCGAGCGAATAATGTTGACATTGTTGCCAGCAATAAGGAATAGCGCTTTTGTTTTCTAGTACATTGGATATTTTATTGAATCCAAGGCCATAGTCGGTAAGCTGTGATCTCATCCTAAGGACTTGAGCACAACAGCCAGCAAGGCAATTATTCAGCTTACGTACTGGATAACGCAACACTTTTCTGCTTTTTGATGATCCAGCTAATAAGTATGTCTCCTGATAATTACATTATATCCAGATGTACTTCGTCTAGTATCTTTGCAAACCCGCATGATCAATGTACTGATTATTTGTTAGAGGAAATAGTAAGATTCCTTTGGATACCCAGAGTCCCCTATTACGGTTCCTCTTAGGTATTTAAAGATTCTTTTTATAGCATGTAAGTGCTTTTCGGTAGGCTTTTCCTGATTCCGGGCACACATGAATATAACAAATGTAAGGTCTGGTCTACTGGCTGTGAGATACATAAGGGTGCCCACCATTCCACGATAGTGTGTAGGGTCAACGGCTTTCCATTGTGTATTCTTCATCCAGTTTGGACTTTCTCCACAATGGAGTTCCACGGGGGTCACTGTTTCCATACATATTTTTCAAAGATTCTAGAGATTATTTAGACTGGTTTATAAATGATGCCTTAGGACTTTGGTGAAATTTAAAGTCTTAGGATAAAAAAATTTTTTTTTGCCCATCATCGACTCTTAAATTTTGAACATATTATTTTTAAAAAATTGGTCACATATATTCGGTGTAGTAGTCAAGTAAGAATTATATCATCAACATAGATTTATACCAGGAGAATATCTTTGCCTTGTCTTCTGATGAACAATGTGGGATCCATGGTTCCTTTAGAGAATTTCTGAGAGAGTAGAAACTTCGACAATAGATCGTACCACGCGCGAGGGGCTTGTTTCAACCAATAGAGAGCCTTCTTAAGATTGTACACATGATTCAGATTGTTTTGATCCACAAACCTGTCCGGTTGGCTGACATTGATAACAATTAATTATACAAATATATATATATATATATATATATATATATATATATATATATATATATATATATATATATATATAGTAGGGATCCAGTGAGAAGTAAATTAAAATAAGAAGTGGTGAGAAGTGACTAAAACCACACATTTGAGATGCAATGACTTTCATTAGATGCATTTCTATTCATCTAGATGCACCATATAGAGTTTCGAAAGTTAATTTGATGTGTAGATGTTGAAAAACTGTATTTTTATGATTTTTGGAACATGTAAGGGACCAAAAAATAAGAGAAAATCATGATATGCATCTAAAATACGTTTTATGCATCTAATTAAAAGCTAGAAAACACATTATGATGCATTATAATGCATCTAAGATTATAGAGATGCATCTAATTTAAGTCGATGCATCTCGGATATACGGTTATAGTTACTTCTTATCCTTCTTATTTTAAGGAAACTTCTCATTTGATCATAACTCTCTCTCTCTCTCTCTCTCTCTCTTATTATAGTATATTTTATATATATATATATATATATATATATATATCAATTACATTAATACATATTATAATATATAAATAAAGTATTCAATAATAGTAGAGTGGAGAGGTGAATGGTTTTTTGGTGAAGGCAGATTACTTTTATCCAAAGTAAAATTCAAAACTTTCCCGACGAGGCGTGAATTGAAAGTCAAGGTTAAGTTCGTGATCGAGTGATTGAATAATAAAATTTTTGATTTGGGATTCTGTTTCTACAAATAATATGAAAAAACAAATAAACGTAAGTAAACAATTAAATCAATTAAAGATTGGATCTAAAAACGTTAACGAGGATCTAAAAAACGCGACTTAAAACCTAAATTATTAAATTTTAACCCTACAAAAGCAAATTTAATTTTTAAAGGCCCTAAATGATTAAAAATAATTTTAGAAAAAAGAATTAATTTTTTTTGACTTTTATTTTATTTATTATGATTTAAAAATGGTTTTAATCTAAATAAAATATTAAAGATAGTAAACGACTTTATAAAAATCCAGGAAAATTACAGAAAAATACTTTAGCTTTAACTAATCTAAGAAAATAAGTAACAGTGAAAATAAGCTATGTTATTAAGCTGCTATTAAACTGAAAAGGAAATAAGCTAAAATCAGAAATAATGGTTATATTATATAAATGTTTACAAATATGACATGAAAAAAGTTCCCAAGGCAGTGGTAGAACTGAGTGGGCTGTTTGTGTTTGAAACGTTGGGTGTGTGAAGGGGAGGTCACAGGTTCGACCCCTGTGGCTTCCCTTTTTGAAAAACTTTTTTTTAAAATTTTCTTTTTAAAAACTAAACTATAAGCATATAGAATAAACAACCTTTAATAAAATAGGAGCTTTTTACATACCCTAAGATATAGCTTAGAGTAAGCAAACTTAAGTGACAGATGGGCTTTTTTAAAAACTAATAGTGATAAAAAAGAGCTTATCTGTTTAGCGTATTTAGACAAATAAGGCATCTCATGTGAAATCCAATAAGCGAAAAAATAACTTAGCTACATTAAATAAGACAAAAGACTTAAAATAAGCAACTACAATAAGCTAAAAGGGGCTTAAAAACTTAAATATAGAAGGCTTAAACCAATAGACAAGCAGGCTAACTTACTACTTTAAAGCTAATTTTTAAAGGCCATAAGCTATTCTTATGGCTTAATGACCTAAATGGAAAATCAAGCTTATACTTTAAGCTACAAGAATCGGTAAAGAATAAACATTTTGAAACACATATAAGCTATGAAAAAGGCTAAAGAAAAAGCTACTTTAACTATGTTTTTGGTTTTTTTTAATAGACAATTAGCTATTTGCAGGCTCAAAATAAGCTACCAAAATAGTTTCAAAATCCACTAGCTCAAAAGATTGTGTTATAGCACAATGAGCTTGTGCTATCAATTTCAAAATCTAAAACTAACTTTTACTAAGCTAAATTTGTAATTAAAAAGTGGCTTTTTAAAACTTTAAACATTGAAAATGCATTTTGAATACCAAGACCACAATGACCATAAACACTTAATCAACTCTTTTCCTACTGCATACACTGTCAAATTAGAAGCATAACCAAGTCCTTAAATTAACTTTTAAGCAACAATCAAATTTCAACAGTTTGAAGAAATGATATAACCACAGATTTAGACAACTTGCATAAAACACCTTAAAACTTGATTTTAGACTTTAAAAACTTATAAAACTGATTAAAAAGACTTAAAAGAGCTTGGTAAAGTTGGCTTAGTGACCCAAAACAATTTGTATCCTTTTTGACCCATTTTGCCTCTTAACCCAAACACTCCTTTAAATTTTTAAAATTCATTTTTAGCTTGATTTAAACTGGTTTAAGCTAAGGTTTTTAAAGACAGATAGCAAACTGTCAAAGTTAAAACTTAATAAGCAAATTCCAACTACTGATAAGCCCTTAACAATAAGCAATCAAAATAAGCAGTACTAAGTTAAAAGTGACAGTTTTATACTAAAACATAAACAAAATAGATTTAAACTATGATCAAGCATAAATAAGCAATAAACATTAATAACAAGCATAAATAAGCAGTAATAAGCAGTAAAATAAGCAATAGAATAAGCAAACAGTAAATAAGCTAAAAATGGAAAAATGAAAACTTACAAGGCCATTTGCTTAAACAAGGGCTTAAATGGATCTTAGAGCTTATCAACAAGCTCTAGCTTGTTTAAAAACAAGCTAGTATGGTCTTAAAAGCCCTTCCAGGTTTGGCTTTTCTTCCAAATAAGTTGTGGTGATTTTTAGTGAAATTTTCTTAAAAGTGTATATCATGGTTTCTTTTGTTTTAGTTAAACAGCTTAAACAAGAGCTTATATGAGCTTTTTACAACATTTCCAAAAATATAATTTACTTAAACATAAAAATAGAATTTAACAATAAAAACTTAAATTTCATTAAACTTAAAAACTTTTACAATTCTTGAAGAAAGTTACAATAAGCCGATTTAAAAGATGTGAAATACAATAAAAATCTAAACTAAATTACTACTAAAAAACTCTCCTTAACCATGAGAAGAAGCCCTCTCTTTATAGCCTAATACAAGCTTTCTGTTGTGCTTGTTGTGTTTGTTGTGAGAGAGGCTTCAAAAGCTTCATCACAGCCCTTCAATTTTCTTATCCTTTAAGTTCTTGAATCACAGCCCTTGATCTTTTGTCCTTGGTCATCAACGAATAAGATAATAGAGGATTGCCAAGGCGTATTTGTTGGTTTGCGAAGTGGGGTTGAAGTGGGAAAGTGATGGGTTTGTTTTGGGGTGCAGGGGTCGAGGTGACAGAGATAATAAATAGTGACAATGGCGGGAAAAGGGTTTTGGGGGTATTGGGTTTAATTTTGGTAATGGGGTTAGGGGAAAGGGACTAAAGATGTAAAGGGGTAAAGGTTATAGGGGCTAACTTTGTTAGTCCCTAAGGACTAGCAGTGTTAGTCCTTAAGGACTAACTGTGTAAACAGTTATAGGGTGTTAGGGCTAACGATGGTTAAGTGTGTATTAGGCTTTGGTTATTTGGGCCAGGTTTGATTTAAAAGGGATTTGGGCTTATTTATATTAAAAATGGATTTTGGACTTAGATATTAATAAATAAACATATTGGGCTGATCTAGCCCATTAAGTTGGGTACGGGTTGGCCCATTTAAGATGCATACGTCTTTGGGTTCGACTTTGACTTTTTAATTTTTTGACTTTGACTTTGATTTTGACTTTTCACGCTCTTTCCATTCCCGTGCTCGGTTTTGGCTTCATTTTTGTCATTTAGTGAATATCCGTTACATGCACAACACAAATAGCAAAAAACACATATATTTGGCATTTTATGTCCGTTTTTTGTCATTTTGGCTCGTTTTTATAGGTAAAATGTATGGGTAATTAAGCACATACCAAAATCTCCCATACTAAACTATTATTGTGTTCTCATGCAATGCCATAAGTAAACTCTTTAGAAAACCAAGAATCTCAATCCCCCTCGACTAATTACCTCGAAAAGTTGCTAAGTGTTCATCAAGGGGAATTAAAGAATCGTTAGCTTTGAAAAGCCCCGTTTTGACCATTTTTAAATATTTACACTTATTACCACACATATTTTTGTATTTTTCTTTTTTCCCATTTTTTTTATACTTTTCTTTTTGACGAACTAGAATGTCTGGACTTTCGTTATTTTCATAACCATTAGGGTCATAGAACAAGAAGCACTTCAATCCTAAAATGCCCAAAAAGATAAATTCACCGTCTTTGTCTTTTTTCTTGTCCCAAACCAAGCTTATAAACGAAATCACCGTTAAATATAAGTTAAGATGCTAACACTACTCATACTTGTAACTTGTGAAACTTTTCACTCCCGACAATTATTATATCTTAGGTGAATGTGCTTATTTCGAATTTCAACCATGGATCAACCTCTTTAAGAATATTGCAATATTTCTATGCTTCACGT
This sequence comes from Tanacetum coccineum, assembly GCA_026074375.1. NCBI lineage: Eukaryota > Viridiplantae > Streptophyta > Magnoliopsida > Asterales > Asteraceae > Tanacetum > Tanacetum coccineum. The sequence goes on from BQNB010014424.1 coordinate 36,810, forward strand.
TCCACCCTAGAATTATGATTTTGAAGGTGAGATCATTCAATGTTGCGACTTTCTTCTCGGCGATCCCAGCGAGACCGGGCTTGAGTGGACCAGGCTTTTGACACCCACAGGAGAATAGTATGAAATCCAGACCTCGGTTTCAAAAACTCTTTGGCTTCCGTAAAATAAACAATTTCATTTAGAAAAATCACAAGTTAAAATGAAATAGTCTTAGTTCAAAAGCATATTTAAATTTAAGAAAAAAGATTTTCCCTATATTTATTAAATCACATATATTACACTTAACATTAATAAAATTATACATCCTTTAAACGAAGGAAATCCTCGACCTTTTTGAAGGTTGCAACATCGGTTGTGAGCCGGCAAGATGCAGCAAACTTTTATCAGTCTCGGATAATTACTATGTGCCTTATTTAGAAGACTGCAACATCGGTTGTGAGCCGGCAAGATGCAGTAAACTTTTATTAGCCCACAGTTATTATTATTATTATTACCTTATTTTTTTAACACTTTTTATTATCACGATATATAGAGAAAATTTCTTTTTAGAAAATTTAAGTATAAGTTTGAACTAAGAATAAATTATTGTTATCGACTATACTTCAAAAATCGTTAATTTGAGTTGAATTTTCGAAAAGAGCACGTATTATAAGTCCGGTTAGAAGCTTATGGGAGAAAAAGCCACAAATTACACTTATGAGCTCTTAAGATTTCCAACTAATCCTTTTTTTGCATCTAACGCATAATTAACTCTATCATTTATCGTTTTCGCAAATTTAAAATCTTGAATAAAATGATCTAGCGAATGTTAGCTCATGTTTATACGGTTAAGGGACAAAGCTAAGAGATCAACACGCTCGATCGAGTCAAAATTTATTCTTATTCTACCAACAAGAAGTCAACATTGCTATATAAAACTTATTTTATTTGGAAAATTTTTATATTTTTTCATTTTTTTGGTATTTTGGTGGTAAAAACGAGAATTACGTGAAACAACGACTGCATGCATATTCAAATCGCTAGATCCCCCCATTTAGAATGACATTGTCACTCGATGTTTTTTAAGAAGGGGTCTCTACGTAAATCTAAAGCCGTTTGTATGTATGCTCAAAGATAAAACGTTAGTCGATAAGATTTAGGATTATTGGTCTCCCTATAATCAGACTAAGGATTGTGCTGAAGTGAGTTACGAAGGCCCAACAACACGCACGAGAGGGCTTCATAATTGGGGCAATCCTAGACATATAACAAAACACGAAATCACGAAAAAAGGACGAGGCCGAACCTCCTCACGCCAACTTATTCATTACTAATATTTATAATTATATTAGGAATAGCATAGGTTGCCACCCACGAAGCGCTTGTTTAGTATGAGTCACTAAGCTGACTCGTCCATGAAATTTAGTTGTCCAATGGGGAATGTTTGGGAATCGGGATAATAACACGGGTGGTATGTCCCCTCTAAAGTAGTGTTTGAGTCTATGACCGTTCAACTTGAAGTTTGGTCCGTCGGTTTGAGATAACTCGACGGTACCATAAGGGAAAACTTGAGCAACGGTGAACGGTCTGGTCCAACGGGTTTTGAGCTTGCCTGAGAAAATCTTTAATCGAGATTTAAGAGAAGAAAACTCGATCAACAACGTTGAAATGCGGGTTCTTAATCTTGGAGTCATGAATCTTCTTCGTTTCCTCTTTGTAGATTAAAGAGTTCTCGTAGGCTTGATCCCGGAGTTCATTTAATTCATTCAATTAAACTTTTTGGTGAAACCTATGGTATTTAAGGTGAAAATTGCAATGGTTTCTATGGCCCATTAGGCTTGTGTTCAAGTTCGATAGGAAGATGACACAAGCCTTTTCGTTATAGCTTATTGGAGTCTTGCACCCGATGGGTGTTTTGAAAGCAGTACGGAAGGCCCACAAGGCGTCATCTAACTTATCAGACCATGAAGCATGGTTTTCACCTACGGTCCTTTCCAAAATACGTTTTAAACCACGATTTGAAACCTCCACTTGTCCACTCGTTTGTGGATGATACACGGTAGAAAGATGGTGAGTAACTCCATACTTAAGCATGACCTTTGCAAATTGGTCATTGCAAAAGTGAGTACCGCGATCACTAATAATAGCACGAGGAGTTCCAAATCGGGCAAAGAGAGATTTCAAGAATTTTACGACAACTCGGGCATCGTTGGTAAGGAGCGCTTTTGCTTCAACCCATTTACACAAGTAGTCGACGACCACGAGAATGTACTTGTTCCCTTGAGAAGACGGGAACGGTCCCATAAAATCGATGCCCCACACGTCAAAGATCTCGCACACTTGAATTGAATTTTGATGCATTTTGTACGTTGCGAGATTTTTGCCTTGCGTTGACAAGCGTCAACATTGTGTGACCAAAAAGTCATGGGCATCTCGGTAAATAATCGGCCAATAAAATCCAGAATCAAAGACTTTCTTAGCGGTGTAGTTGGCACCATGATGTCCCCCGGTGGGTCCATTATGGCAAGCTGTGAGGATATCAACGGCTTCTTGGCCGTAAACACATCGTCTAATCATTTGATCCGCACAAACTCAAAACAAGTAGGGGTCGTCCAAAAAATAATGCTTCACATCTTTGAAGAATTTGGTCTTTTTTTGGACGAACATCCTTTCACAATAAAATTTCCCGAATGGGTAGGTTTGCAATGTCGGCCAAACCATAGGGTACTAGTAAGCACCTGAAAGGTAACCATACCAAGAGTCTCAGAAGGATTTGTTTCGGTATAATTTCTTGTTTCTGAGAACATAAAGTGGTCGGTCCGCGGAGATTCTACGCTCCTTTGTTATATGAATAAATGACATTAAATTCTTGGGTCGGAGAAATCCACCAGAGCAATCTCGACTTTAGCATTCTTGCTTAGCAGAAGATATTTGAGAGCTGAGTGGTTGTGATACATAATGGTCTTCGACAAGGCTAATAAGGCCAGAATTTCTAAGAGCATACACTAGCTAATATTCTTTCTACGTTCGTAGTGTAATGTGCTTGGAGCATCCGTCATGGTATCTTACTAGCATTATGGTATAGGATGAAAATGTTTCGGTCATTTCGTTGCCCCAAGTCTGCTCCTACGCGTTAAGCACTAGCATCACATATAATTTCCGACCACCTGGTTAGGTCCTAATCGGGGGTAACTAATATTGGGAGATTCGTAACTTCTTCTTAAGTATATTAAATGATTCAATACATTCCTTTGAGAAGATAAACGGTGTGTCCTTTTCAAGAAGATGGGTCATCGACCGGGCGATTTTAGAAAAATCTTGAATAAATCGACGATAAAACCCGGCATGACCTAAAAAACTTCACATGCCTTTAATGGAAGTCGGATGAGGGAGTTTAGCTAACATCACTTTAGCTTTGTCGATCTCAATCCCGGACTTTGATATCTTATGTCCTAGAACAATGCCTTCTTTTACCATAAAATGACATTTCTCCCAATTTTGAACTAAATTAGTGTCTTCGCACCGTTTGAGCATTTTGTCTAAATGGGAAAGGGATGAAGAGAAAGAATCCCCAAAGACCGAGAAATCGTCCATATAGACCTCTATTGTTTCCTTGTCGTCTATCGTGGAAAATTGGCATCATGCACTTTCCTCGAAAGTTGCCGAGAGCATTACATAAGACAGAAAGGCATGCGTCGGTAGGCAAACGTCCCATAAGGGCAAGTGAAGGTGGTCTTCTCTTGGTCTTGCGGGTCAATAGGAATTTGAAAGTATCCCGAGAACCATCTAGAAAACAATAGTATTCATTTCCCACGAGTCTCTCAAGCATTTGGTCCATAAATGGTAACGGGAAATGATCTTTACGAGTGGCATCATTTAACTTTTGGTAGTCAATGCATACATGCCATCCTGTAACTAATCGAGTAGGTATCATAACTTTTTCATCATTTCAATTCGGTGTATACCGCCTTCTTTGGCACACAATGAACGAGGCTACCCACTGGTATTCGCCGCGAGATAGTAAAATCAATCCGGCATCAAGGAGTTTGATAACTTCCTTTTTGATAACCTCATGAATTTTTGGGTTAACCCGTCTTTGGTGTTGAATTGCCGGTTTAGAGTCATCCTCCATTAATATTTTGTGAGTACAAAATTGAGGGTCGATGCCCTTTATATCAGAGATTTTCCAAGCGATGGCATGCTTGTGTGACTTTAAAACCTTTAGAAGTCGATCCTTCTCATCTTCTTTTAAGTCTTTAGCAATTATGACGAGTAGTTTATCGGTGCCCTCCAAAAATGCATACTCAAGATGAGAAGGTAGATCCTTGAGCTCAAGCTCCGGATGATCATCAATAGAAGATTTTATGATTTTAAGTTCCTCAACATGAAGTTCTTTCAGAGGGAGAGGAGACGATGGATCATCATTTAGAAATTCCTCAAGAAGACGAATGTCTCCCTCTGAATCATAGTAAGAGTCATCAATTTCTGGAGAAATTGAATCATCTTCAATAACAAGGAAAGCATCGGTTTCTTCTAGAAGAAAGTCACTATCCCTGAAGGGAGTGAGAGTGGGAGAAGAAGTAGAAATAATCGATTCCGAAGTGGGATTGCCACTTGTAGAAATTTCCGAGAATCCGAGCACTTCTTGAGCATACTCCCCACAAGCTACGTCGATTACATCGATTCGATTAATCGACTCGGCATCATTGTAGAAGTATCTCGAAGTTTGACCAACTTTGAATGTTACGGCTTCATCATCATGGCGGAGAGTTAATTCTTCACCGTAAACATCAATCAAAGCTCGTCCGGTCCTCAAAAAGGGTCTCCCGAGAATTAAGGGAACCCGAGGATCGACAACATAATCAACGACTACGAAGTCGGTCGGAAAATGGAACTTTCCTACTTTCACAAAGACATCTTCGGCAATGCCGGCCGGTCGAGTGGTCGATCGGTCCGCAAGCTCAAGAATCATTTGCGTAGGAGTAAGTTCGGGGAGTGAGAGCTTCTTCCATATGGAGAGAGGCATCAAGTTGATGCTTGCACCGAGATCGGCCAAGGCCAAGCATTCATCTAACTCCGGAAAATCACATGGAATGAGAAACTTGCCGGGGTCTCCAAGTTTTTCGGGCAACTTTTTTTAGGATAACCGCCGAACAATTCTCATTCACCGGTGTTTTAGCTAAGTCAAACAATTTTTCTTTGTTATTAAGGAGACTTTTAAACATTGAAGCAAATTTCGGCACATGTAGAAGAGCATATGCCAAACTGAGCTTGAAATGTAATTCCATAAAGATTTCAACAAATTTCAAAGCTAGATTATCATCTTTTTCACGAAGCTTTTGTTTGTTAGCTCTTGAAGGGTAAGGCATAGACGGTTTAGGTTTAGGAGCAACAATGGGCTCTTCGATTGGAGCTTGAATTTGGTTATGGAGGTGATGTTTCGGTACTCCGGTTGCAGTATCTCTTGTTACCTCGGGTTCACGTTCCCACCACCTTGGGAAGAGTAGATTTGGAGGTCCATCATAGGAATACCACTTCAGGTGGTGCACTGCTTTCAAATACTTCTGGGTTGAACGGTATTGCTAGGGGGAATATAAGGGGTTGATCCGAACCCGAAGGAAGATGCGGTATTTATTTGGAAATAACTAGACATCATATCTTAAGTCATTGGTTTGATTGACATTGATAGTTTGTATTGAAGTTTCCCATTTCATTTCTCAATTCATTTTTCACATTATTTATTTGATTTTGCATAGCTTTCATATTAGCATCATTTATCTTCTTGTAATTTGACAATTCATTCGAAGGAGCAACTTGAGTTTGCTGAATCGGAGCTTGATAATTCGGATTTCCTTGATTATTTCCTCTATTTTGATTGTAACCTTGATTGTACCGGGTTTGATTATTTTGCACATTCCGTGAGCATAAACTCCGGTGTCGATTTGGTTCGCATACACTCTGAGGATGGTATCCCGGTATTTCTTGATTATAGTGTACTGCGGCTGAAACATATCCTTGAATATTATCTCGATATTCCAGAAAAATGTTGCCATCGGTGGCAAGACATTGGTGGTAAGGATGCGGACCACCACAAGTAACACAAATTTCTTCAACCGCTTTCACGGAAGCTGGAGGAGAAGATTTCTGATGAAGCATAGCCTTAACGGCGTCGACAAGAGCGGCAATCTCGGGAGAATGAGGGGTAGAAGAAGAAGGAGCATTCGTACTCACTTTTGTAACAATCGGTTTGTTCCGTGAGTTGCGAACTTTGACTTGTTCCAATAATTGTCAAAGCATCTCGAGGAGTTTTAGTCAAAAGATTACCACCGGCGGCGGCATTCAAAGAATCTTGATCGGTTGGGGTTAAAGCATTGTAGAAGGTATCAAGTTGATGCAACTCCGTAAAACCGTGATGTGGGCATGCACGAAGGAGATCCTTGAAACGGTCCCATGCCTCACAAAATGATTCATCAAAACGTTGCTGAAAATTCGTAATTTCATTCCGGAGATTTGTAGTTTTTGAAGGAGGAAAGAATTGGTTAATAAACTTGGAAACAAGATCTTCCCAAGTAAGAATAGAACGAGGGGGTTCTTTTTTGAGCCAAATCCGGGCTGCCCCCTTAATAGAAAAGGGAAAAAGCATAAGCTTAATCGACGAATTAGGCACATCTCTATACTTAATCGTGGAAGTAATCTTGTTAAACCAACGAATGTGAGCATGGGTTTCTTTCTCAAATCCGTAAAAATTGTTTTGAGTTATCAAAGATTTTGATGACCATGTTAAGCCCAAAATTCTCCGCGAGAATAGCAAGAATTAACGATAGATATCCCCGTAAAACCCTCGGTGGGTGCTTGGAGTATTCACCATAGCTCAACGTTGATTCGGGCCATCGTAAAACTACGGATTTCTCTTCAAGAGAAAACGGGCTGGACTCTTTGCTTGGAACGTATACGATTACGAGTTGCAGAGTCCGTGGATGATCGGCCAATTTATTGATGAAGAGCGAGTGCGCTTGACTAAAAAATAAAATAAGAGAAATAAAGAAAAATATTTTTTGTAACGATAAATAAACAGTGTATGGTAGCTTTCTAGAAATCGCATCAAAGAAGAGGAGGAGGGGGGTAAGCGCGAAGCATTTAAAAAACCTTATCCTTCGGGTCAATGATCATAGGATCAACCCTCCTTTTCCTCTCTTTTATGTTTGTTAATCTAAAGGTGGAGCCGATTTAACAAGTGCACAAGGTTGTGTTTGTTGTTTTTCATTTTTTTAGTATTTTGATACTTGATACTGGAAGAAAATATTCACAAATTGAAAGCAATAAACTTCACGGGGGAAGGGTTTCAAACACTAATCTTCAAACGTAAACACGAAAATTCCACACACCCCCCGACAAGGCGCTTAAAAAAAGTTTATATATCTTAAGTATATATATATATATATATATATATATATATATATATTTATATATATTATATAATATTTATATTGCTTTAATTTAAATATATAGTATATAACTAAAATAATCAAATAATAAGAGTGAGGAAAGTGAAAAGGTTTTTAAGAAAATTACTTTTAACCAAAGCAAAATCCAAAACCTTCCCGGGTCGTAGTCCCAACGAGGCGTGAATTAAGAATCGTGATTAAGTTCATGATCGCGTGTTTGAATAATCGAATTTTGATTTTAGATTCTATTTCTACTAAAATAATGCAAAAACAAATAAATGCAAGCAATAATCAAAGCAATTAAAGATTGGACCTAAAAACGTTAACGGGAATCCTAAAAACGCGACTTAAAACCTAAATTATCAAATTTTAACCCTAAAAATGAAAATTTAATTTATAAAAATCCTAAATGATTAAAATAATTTTAGAAAAAAGAATTATATTTTTTTGATTTTTATTTTATTTATTATGAATTAAAAACTGTTTTAATCTAAAAATATTATAAAAAATATCAAACTATTTTAGAAAAATCTGAAAAATTTACTAAAAATACTTTGAACTATGCAGAATCTAAGAAAAATAAAAGTGGTGAACCAGCTTATCTCAATAAGCTGGAAATAAGCTCTAAAGAGCTTATAGGCAAAACTGGAAAAACACCCTTAAATACCAAATGCCCCAAGGGTCTAACAGAAAAGACCCAAGGGCGCAGATGGTAGAGGTGGGGGTGTTAAAGTGTTGGTTGAGTTAAGGTTGAGGTCTCGGGTTCAACCCTTGAGACTTCCCTCAACTCCCAACATTTTTATTTTGCAAATTTTTTTTATGAAAAAGTTAAACAAAGCTAAAATAAGCACTTTAAAAAAAGACTCGTTCTTATAAGTCAAGTCAGGCCCGAAAAGTCAAAGGATATAATCGTTATTCAAAATTCGAAAATTCTCGGATGTTACATCCTTTGTATTTACTTATGATTGCATGAAACTTAGATTGTGGATCCTTTTTATGTTGATTCTTGTTGATGAATGATGATATTAGTCAAATACAACCCTCAAATATAATATATATATTAATATATAAAATACATATACAATACGTAAGCAAAGTATCATACAAATTATTCTTAGGAAAGAATAATAAGTAGTCAACACGGGTATCGTTTTCCTCGGCGAGAGATGAATGGAAATCTACGTTCAAGTTGTAAATCGAGCTTGATTGTCATTCAAGTTTTTGGTTTTGGATTTAAACGATTTTTATACTAAAAAGTAAACTAATATTAATTCTAAGATTTAAAACTACAAGATTATACTAAAATTGATCTAAAAGAAATGAAAGACAAATATGCTTAAAAAGAAATTAATGACTAATATGCTTGCTAAGTGACGTGAAATGTTCCTTAAGTGCGGGCTTAGGTTTAACGAATTAAAATCCTTAGAAAACAAGTTTCAAGAAATTAAATGACAAGTAAAGTAAAATGCTTTATAAAATAAATGACAAGTATTTAAATTGCATTAAAAGTAAATGACGGTATGTAAATTGGAAAATTCTAATGACTATATTTTTTTAAACCTTTTTAAAACCGCACTTAAATTCCAAATCACAAATCACTTAGCAAACACAAGTTAAACTACTCACTACGCATAACGAAATTCAATTTAACAAACATAGCATTTAACGACAAAAATAAATCTACACTAAGCATGGCAAAAATCAAATACGCAAATATATTTTGGAACGATAAAATAAAACTATTCTAAGTATTGAAAAGAGATTAGAAAATAGAACCCGAAATGAAGAGCCGCGATTAAACGAATACCACCCGATTTATTTAGCTAAAACAAATAATCAAATTCGGTCTAGCTAAATAAACCCTTAAGCTCCGCGCCTCATGAGATGACCGGTAGCAAAACATAGAACAAATCTGTTAACTAAAAATTACAATTGTGATCATTTTACTAAATCTGTTACAAGCTGATACTAGGCCCAATCGAAATTCTTTGCTAAATGTGGGCCAATTGACTTTCGAGCCCAAAATGAAAAATTCTACAAACCAGACGAATATTCAATCATAGTTAACATTCTAATTTAGTTCAAAAACTAACAGTGGCCTAATACTAGAATTCTACAAATCAACGCAGGAGCTTTCACAAATTAAATCGCAAACCAAACATTAAACTAATTAAACCATAAGCTAGTTAACTTTTCAGAATAAGCAAAACGAGTAGATTCAAACTAGGATAAGCAAAATAAGCCATAACCAATAAGCACCTTCGAAATAAGCTTAAATTCAGAATAAGCCACGAAACAACTAATTTCTAAAAAGCAACGAGAAACAATTTAGATAACAAATCCTAACGAAAAGTAAATATGCTAAATCCGTTTAAGCACTTAACTAAACAAACATAGCTTCAAACTAATAAGCAACTAGGAGATACGCAAATCCAATAAGCAAACCACTACTGAATCTCTTCCAAATGAAATCTAGCATAAGTCGAACATTTAGGTATGACTTTTGTAACATAATAAGCATACTTAACACTTGATAAGCATGGATTTATAAGAATAAGCTAACTAGTAATAAGATGGAACGAGAAAAATAACATTCAAACAAGATCTGAATCAATATCACTAACTAACTTTCAAAAAGATTTTTAAACTCACAAACTGAGAAAAATAAAACCAATTAACACTAAGCACTCGAGATTATTGAGCAACCAATTCGAAATAAGCTAGAATGATCTTATCTAACAATATAAGCTTGGATCTATGAATATTAAGCCACACGAGTGCTTTATATTCTTAGTGGAAACAAGCTGAAAGATCAAATAGCTAAATAAAGCTATTTGAATAAGCAATTAAGAAATAAGCTAACTATGAGATCGATATAAGCTCCAAATAAGCAAACTAAACAACACCACAACTTTATTTAAACATCAATAAGCTTGTACAATATTCCAACAATCTCACTAAATAGGCGTTTACAAATCTATAAGCTAAAAAAAATGAAAAAGAAAATAAGCTAAAATTTTAAGCTATACTAAAACTACTCCTAAAAACTAAAAACTAAAACTGGTGAAATGTGAAGGGAGCGAATCAATATAAAGAGGGTCCAAGGGGTGATTTTGTAAATTAGCCCCCATGATTATATTATTGATGAGCCAATGAATGCCTAAGATTGAAAGTCCCTCGGATCATGAGTTGGCGCAGACTTGATCCAACGGTGGGATTGTAACATACGTGGAGTCTGTACAAAACGTGCGTACCTTGTAACGCCATAAAATTCTCCAACTCAGGATTAGTTTTGTAGTAAAATAATTTGAGATCAATTTGCCATCGCCACATGCCTCTTTCCTACTTGTCCATTTCTTTTGAGTGCTTCCTCATGTGACATGAATATGATTTAATTTATGTGGCACGTGACCACTTTCTCATCTCAAATCGTATTTATAATTCATTTGGGCTTTTGTTGATGGCTGACTTGAGCTTATAGAAAACATGGGCTGTCCCGGCCTATTAAGTAGGTTACGAGCTGGCCCAATTAAATCCGAAGACACCATTTGACTCGTTTTTTCGTGCTCTTTCTACTGATATGCTCGGGAAATTTTCACGACTTCATCTTGGCTTTGAGTAATAATTAAACTTTGACCAAATTGAGCCCGATAAATCTCGTTTTTGCTCTGTTTTCAATTATTTTACCTGCAAGACATAAAAATACCAAACAAACATATTTGCATTATAATAAAGCATATTTTAGCATTTTTAGTCCGTTTTATAGTGTTTAACGGGGTATAAAAGATGTGTGTTTTAGCAAATACCAAATTCCCTCACACTAAGCCATTGCTGGTCCCACACACAATGCAAATAAAACAAACTCAGAAATAAAATAATTTTATCCCCTTTTAACTTATAACCCCTCACAATCAAACAAGAACAAAAAAGGTTCATTAAAATGTTAAAAAATCATTTAATTCGCAAGCACCCCCGTTTTAACCACTTATTATTTTATTTTTTTATTTATTTTTTTTTAAATTTTTTTTATATATATTTATTTATTTATTTTGTTATTTTTTTATTATTTTTATTATTTTTTATTATTATTTTTTTTTCATAATTTCTAACTTACAATTTATTCATGTGTGACATAATGTAATGCTTTCATTATTCATTGATAACTTTTAGGATCACGGAATAAAAAGCACAAAAAGTGTTCAAATGGATAAATTTATCATCCTCGACTTTCATCTCTCCAAGCCAAGCTTAAAAACAAGATCATTGCAAAATATAAGTTATGATGCTAACACTACTCATAAAAGCTAATTGTGTACTTACTTTTTCTCCCTTATTCCTAATTTTGTATCTCAAGATTTTATTTAAGTCATATACCCGAAGGCTCTTTAAGACTTTTATTTCGATACTTATTAATTCCAAAAATAAAGCGTAACGGTTAAAAATGCAATAATTAGCTCCTAGCCCTTTTCAAAAGATCAAATGTCATCAAGATTAAGTCCACATCGAGGCGACCAAAATTTGGATTTTATTAGGTTACTTAAGCAGGTACCATTTACTTATATACCTAAGGCTCCTTTAAATAACGACATAAATAGGACTAATCTTATTTGCCACCATATCTCCCTAAGGTCTTTAAAGGTACAAACAGTAGACAACTTCAATACATACATATACCCTAAGGCTCTTTAAGGAATAAACAAAAATTTTTTTTATTTTTTTGGCTATAATTTCACTTATTAAATTCTACTTATCCCATATACCCTAAGGCTCTTTAAGGGATAAGCAAAATATTTATTATTGTGATACATATAGTATGCCAAATTAAGTATTCCTGATGTGTACTCATCTTAATCACAAAGGAACTAAAGAAAACTTCTATTAACTAATTATTAACCAAAAAACCGCACAACTCTATTTATTAAACAATAATATATAAAAGTGAAACAAGCTAATGGGAGAAAAAGCATAAATTAACACTCATGAGCTTTTAAAGAAATCCAACTATTCTACGTTTAGCATAATAACTTATTATCTACTCTTTCAATACTTTGTTTTCACAATTTAAAAATTTCTAATAAAGAACCCGTGTATTACTTAGCCTAATAAATCATCCTTGCATAATTTAAAATCAATTATGGGAACTTGCAAAGTCTTGACCTTTTCAAGCTAGACTTGCGTTTTATAGCTCCTTGTATAAAAGATTAGCAAAATCAATCTATTTATAGTTAAGGAGAAAGCTAAGATATAAAACCGGTCGGGTCAAAATTTACTTTTCATTCTCACCAACGAAAAGCCTACATTCGTGTCAACTATTTTTTTTCTATTTTCAAATTTTTTTTAGTGAAACAATAAACTAGATATTAAGACTTGAAAATTTAAATTTTTTTTTGCCAAAACGGGGTTGCGAGGAACACAGCAAGGCACATGTAAGATCACATTTCGATAGAAATCCCCCCTACACTTAGAATGGAACATTGGCCTCAATGTTAAAAAATGTCGGGTTTTACCCCCACACTTAGGAATGAAAAAGGCAAATGCAAAAAATTCCAAGTGTGAAAGGGGAAACACAATAATATACATGATCAGGATTGAGGATTTCCATAATAAGCAAAAGATCGAAAACCGGATGATTGGAGGATTGAAAACAAGCACGGGTCTTCATGATCTTAAGGAATCCTACAAAAATGAAACCACATACTATAGAAAGAAGCACGCCCCTACACTTGGGCTATAAAATAACACTCACACTTATTAATCAAGAAAAATAGAAAGAAGAAAAGATACGGGTTGCCTCTCGAGAAGCGCTTATTTTTGTTCACCGAGTCTTGAGCCTGACTCGATCCCCCATACTTGAGCTTGATCAAGGAGGATAGAAATGGAGATACGGGACATCCAAGTGAGGAATGTCCCCTCCTGAAATCATCATTGGGTTTTCAGAAAAATCAAAAGTGATTTTGGCCCGATGAGATAAGAAAGGAGAAGAGAAAATACCAGGTTTGAACAGTTTTATGTGAGCTAAGAAAGAAATATTCTAGAAAACAAATGTGATGGGAACTAATGGAGGTCCTCAAAGGGTAATCTTTAACAAAATCGGAGAAAAACTCTTCTCATGATCCCAGGGTTGAAAACTTTTGTCCTTCGGTCATCAATTTCATCATTTTAGGATCTTCCTGTATGCTTTTTGGGGTTCTGAGCTAAAAAACACCTTGGGAGGGAGATTAGGACTAGTGTCATCAATAAGCAAACTCTCAAGATAGATTATATCTCCCTCCGAATCATGATAACCGTTCTCAATATCCGTAGAAATATCCATATCTAGAAAAGCATCGATTTCATCAATTACGCCTCCTGGGTCAAAACACTCATCCTCATAGCATAAAAAAGGTTTGAGACTAACAAAGCCGGCTCATCAAGGTTAGAAACATAAGAGTCCTTACTCTCGATGTTCTCTAACACCTCAACAAAAAGAGGATTTACGTCACTAGAGATATATTCATCATCAAATTCGAAAAGAGGGTTCGAGTAAATTTTAACATCTTACAGAACGTCCTCATCGGATAGTGACTCATCATTACTAGAGGTAAAATCACATTTGAATCGAAAGGGGTTAGAGAAAGTCACAGTTTTTCTCAAAAATGGCTCGAGAGAACTCACACTCGAAAGGTTAAATGCTCTTACTTCACCTACCGGATTATTCTCGGACTTCTCTTGGATTGGAATAAGGTCCTCAACCTGACTTTATGAATTCGTCAGATTCCTTTTCAGAATGTGCTAGGTTCCTCATTCCACATTTATGAGGAGGTCTCGGGTTTTCGGTTGATAAGTCAGGTGTGATAGCATTAACCGAAGAAATTTGAGGCGTTTTATTCAAAGGAATAATGCTCTCCTTGTGAATAACTTTAAAATTCTTTAAACACGGTGAAATTCGAGTTTGATGTTTAGCTGTCGGCTCAGCAATATTCTTTACTTCCTGCTTTTCCTTATCGAGATGTTGAGAATTAATAGAGAGAAGTTTAGAATTAAGAGCACTTTCAAATAGATCATCAACATTATTATGAATACAATAAAAGCTCTTTTTTCGTACAAATTTTCAAGAAATCTAGCATCGTATCTTCCATATTTGCTTTTTCCTCTATATCACAAACTTTTGTGCCACACATTTCTTCAATTAGTTGACGAAAGACGGAATTTGGTGAGGGGACTTGCTTTTCCTGAGCTACTTGCTTTTGGGCAAGTAATTCTTACTCTCTTTGAGCTGCAAGTAAAACCTCCTGCTTATGTAACTCTTGATTCATTCTTTCCGTAAAATCTTCCATTATTTTATAAAGCTCGTTCTTTGTTTCACTATCAAAGAAAAAATGACTTCTGGAATTTCTTGAGGATGATGATTGGTCGAAATGTGTTGGGTTGAATTTGGGTCAAAACGAAAGAATGAGAATAATTGAAATTTTGGTTCATCGGTTGACACTAAAAATTTTCATGAAGAACTCCCGTAATTTTTCACAATACAAACCAAGTTGTTGTGGCTGACTCGGAAAATATGTAGAGGTTGGTAAATCCGAGTCTTGGATTGTTAACAGGGCCTGATAAAGACGGGTGTGTTCCCTGTTTGACAATCGTAACCCGTATGAGAGTTCCCTCCACAAAATTCACACGAGTATGTCTCGTTTTGGTGTTGTGGAGGTTGGTTGAAGAAGTTTGGTGTTTCATTATAAGAATAAGGATTTGGGTCATAGACAAACTCATTTCCGGATCCTACACTGCTACAGCTCGGACAGTTTCCACCATTAAACGGACCTCCACACCACGAGCAACCAAAATGGTTATACGAAGACATGTCAAAGAATTAAACGGAATAGAGGATAAAGAAGAAAAGAATTAAATGAAAGAAGAAGATAAAGGAGAATATTTTTGAAAAATTAATAAAGATATTATTAATAAAAATATTTTTGGTTTTTTTTAATATTTATAAAAGAAAAGGAAAAATAAAATAAGAAGAAAAATATTTTTGGATTTTTATATTTTTTATAAGAACGAAAATAAACTTTCCGAAGAAAGGATCTTCAAGGCTCGAACACAAACAATCCCGTAAAAATCGCTACACCTCTCCCCGGCAGCGGCGCCATTTTGATATTCGTCATTTTTACACACGTCTCTCAAATAAACCCTCAAATATATATAGAATATATACTAAGTATACTTAAGCAAAATATCATACAAATTATTCTTAGGAAATAATAATAAGTAATCAACACGGGTATCGTTTTCCTCAGTGAGAGGTTTATGGAATCTAGTTCAATTTGTAAATCGAGCTTGATGTCATAAAAAGTTTTTTGGTTTTGGTTTTAAACTATTTTTATACTAAAAATTAAACTAATATTAATTCTAAGATTAAAAAACTAAAGTTAAACTAAAATTGATCTAAAAAAAAATAACTAAAAGATATAAATGACAAATATGCTTGCTAAGTGACGTGAAATGTTCCTTAAGTGCGGGCTTAGGTTTAACGAATTAAAATCCTTAGAAAACAAGTTTCAAGAAATTAAATGATAAGTAAAGTAAAATGCTTTTTAAAATAAATGACAAGTATTTAAATTGCATTAAGTAAAATGCGGTATGTTAAATTGGAAAATTCTAATGACTATTAATTTTTTTTAAACATTTTTAAAACCGCACTTAAATTCCAAATCACTAATCACTTAGTAAAACACCAGTTAATGTACTCACTATCATAAACGAAATTCAACATAGCATTTAACGATAAAAATAAATCTATACTAAGCATGGCAAAAATCAAATACGTAAATATATAATGGAACGATAAAATAAAACTATTTTAATTATTGAAAAGAGATTAGAAAATAGAACCTGAAATGAAGAGCCGCAAAATGAAACGAATACCACCGTGTAGTTTAGCTAAAGCAAATATTAAATTCGGTCTAGCTAAATATACCCTTAAGCTCCACGCCTCATGAGTTGACCGGTACCGTAACGAACCAAAAATCAAACTATTAAAAATCAACCAGAAATACTAAATCTGTTCACTACAACTTCCAGGCTCAGACATACAAACCAACAAAGCCCAATAGTTATTATCTTCAAACCGAAGCGGGACTAATCTTAAAAAAACAAATGCGGCCCAAAGAACTCTAAACTCCAAACGCATCCTAAATCCTGCTTTCTCAGAAAACAAACACACACAACTACAATCGTGGCACACTAATGAATTCTTCAACGAAAATGTGACAAACTAAGCCGAATAAGCTCTAGCACTTCGAAAACGAGGCAAACATCATATAAGCTCAAATTTAGCAAACAAGAAGCACTTATAAGCACACGAAAGTAGCAACAAGGAATTAAAATAAGCAAAAAGCACATAAACATTACAAAAGACAAATCGAATAAGCTCTTGAACTCACAAAAAATTAATCTAACAATTTAAGCTCACATTCGACCAAATAAGCTACTTAGAAACTTGTTTTATCAGAAAATACGAGCTTGTATTAAAACAAAAACGAAATAAGCACAGAAATAAGCTATATTCGAGCTTATTAAGGCTTATTATTTCGAAAAGTATTTAAAAACAATTGATAATGAATCGAATTAGCTTGGAGAGCTTATAAGAGTCATTATTTAAGTTTTTAAGAACTTTTGAAAACAATAAGCTACGAAAATAACCACGAAAATTCAGCTTATAGAATAAGCTACACGAAATCAAAGATTTAAGAACCAAATAGCAAGAAATAATCAAACTGAGATCTTCAATAAGCATCAAATCATCTTTTTTACATCATATTAAAAAGCTTGCGAAATAAGCTAGGTACAATAAGCTGGAAAACTAGAATAAGCTATTACAAATCTTTAATAAGCTAAAAACTAAGAACTAAAAATATAAAAACTAATTTCCTAGATTCTCCAAAATGAGGGGAGGCGAGTACATTTTATAGGGTGAGGGGGGTAAGTTGTGTAAATTTTGTTCCAATCATTGGGTGATAATGAGCCAATCATTGCCTTCACACGGATCGCCACATTCGAATAATAAGATCCAGCCGGTCATTGATCTCCACGTGTCCTTTATAAAAGCTTCATTCTTACGCTTCAATATCAACTGTTGGATCATTATCACATTGCAAATTGAATTGAGTGTGAGTAGTCTCAATTGCTCCGCCACGTGTGCTAACATTACTCGCTCATTTCATCTCAGTGCGTTGGCACGTGAGCTTTTTGATTTAATTAGAGGGTCACGTGTCGCTGACGTCTAGTACAACCTTTACAATACTGGAAGCAGAATCTTAAATAAGAAGATGGGCCAAATTCAATTAATTGTTGGGCCTTGTTTAATTAAATTGGGTTATAACAAGTATGGGCTGGCCCGGTCCATTTAAATGGGTTACGGGCTGGCCCAATAAGATCCGAGGGCACCGTTGGACTTGTATTCTCGCGCTCTTTCCACTGGCATGCTCGGGGACTTTTCACGACTTCATCTTAGCTTTGAGTAAAATTAAGCTTGACCAAATTGAGCCCGATAAATCCCGTTTTTGCACCGTTTTCAATCCTTTTACCTGCAAGACATAAAAATACCAAACAAACATATTTGCAATATAATTAAGCATATTTTAGCATTTTTAGTCCGATTAATAGTGTTTTACGAGGTATAAAAGATGTGTGTTTTAGCAAATATCAAATGTGCGTGTTAGGCTCTAGAAAACTAGCTTTTATCTGTATGGTTGTAGACATGCCTAGAGAAATGCGAGTAGCGTAGAAAAGATACCATCGGTAACAGTCTTCATACTACCTTACCCATTATATGGTTGATCACTCTTCAGATATTTCACATGCATTTAATATACTCTTAGGGGCCTTGTAATAGTCTTTATACTACGTTACTTGTGCGTTGCCTTAACGGAATATTAAATAGACGGTGGGTTCGTGTAATCCGTTCATGACCTAGGAAATACTTACACAAATCATCACAAGTGTGACAAAGCAACGGATCTAGGAGAAGCAATCTAAGGAGTAGTGCATGATTTAATTGCTTTCTATAAAATACAAAAAAAAACACAAAAATAATCTTCTCTCAACTCCTTAGAAATCTGTTAGACCGTGATCAAGCTTTCCCAACCTATTCCCCTAGAGAACAATAACAACCCCCGAGTCTTGCCTATACTATACTACAACGATTAGATACACTGCCTAGGGAGTTGTAAAACTTCTTGTTGAAGTCTAACGACGAACGCATCAACATTTGATAAAGCAATGAAGTTTCAAGATGTTACTTTCCGGAAAGAAGCAATAAATGATGAGATTGATTCCATTATAGGCAACAACACTTATGTGTTGGCTCCTGGTTGCAAACCTAAGGGTTGCAAGTGGATTTTCAAAAGGAAAATGAAGATGGATGAAACTATTGAAAAGTTCAAGAGTAGACTAGTCATTCAGGGCCTTAGAGAAAAGTTAAGGATAAACTACTTTGATACTTATGCTCCATTAGTACGTATTAGTATCATAAGATTGCTGATTGCTTTGGCATTACTTTACAATCTGATTATTCATCAAATGGATGTGAAGACAATTTTCTTGAATGACGAATTAGATGTGGAGGTTTATATGAACCAACCTCATGGCTTCATCATGCCAGAAAATGAAAACAAGGTGTGTAAACTTGTAAAGTCCTTATATGGACTAAAACAAGCACCTAAACAATGTCATCAAAAATTTGATGAAGTGATTTTGTCTAATAGGTATCTTTTGAACCAAAATGAAAAATGTGTATATAACAAATTTGATGAATATGGTAAAGGAGTCATCATTTATCGATATGTTGATGACATGTTGATCTTTGGAACTGACCAAGTTCAGGTACACTTGACTAAAAATTTTGCGTCATCAAAGTTCTCCATAAAGGACATTGGGGAGGCTGATGTTATCCTTGGTATAAGGATCGAACATGAAAGTAATGGAATGTCAACTTCCTAGTCTCATTATATTGAAAAGGTATTGAAGAAATTTAATTACTTTGATTGTACTCTAGTGAGTACTCCTATGGATACAAGTGAGAAGTTGAGACCTAATAATGGTCAGGATGTATCTCAACTTGAGTATTCTAGGGTGATTGGCTACTTGATGTATGACATCACATGTAAAAGGCTTGATATTTCTTTTGCAATGCATAAATTGAGTAGGTACACTAGTAATCCTAGTACTCAGCATTGGCAAGCTATTTAGCAGGAACTGAAGTATTTGAAGAAAACTATGGACTATAGTTTGTCATATACAGGATACCTTCAGTTTTAGTTGGATACACTGATGCAAGTTGGATCAGTAACACTAAAGACAATTCTTCAACAAGTGGTTGGGTATTCTTGCTTGGGAGAGATGCTATCTCATGGGCTTCTAAGAAGCAAAGTTGCATCACAAGTTCAACAATAGAATATGAATTTGTGGCTTTAGCAGCAGCTACCAAAAAAGCTTAATGGTTGAAAAACTTTATTCTTGAGATTCCATTATGGCCCAAAACCAATAGCACCTATTTCTATCCGTTGTGATAGTAAATCTACATTGGCAAAGGCTTATAGCCAAATGTACAATGAGAAGTCTAGACACTTAGGTGTCATGCATAACATGATTCGTAAACTTACCATGAATGGGTGGTATCTATAGAGCTTGTAAATCACAAAAAAATTAGTTGATCACTTAAAAAGGGGTTTGGCTAGAGACTTGGTTTTAATGTATGCTAAAGGGGGTTTAAAGTCTAACTTAGTCACTGAATGTTAAGACACCTAATTCTAACCTAAGGAAACTTGGGAGCTGAATTCAATATGAAAAGCTTGATGCTTAAGGGATTGGAGCACATGTATTTACATATCATACCAAGGATGTGCTCAAATCTTCTAAAGGATTTTCTTGTTAATGGTTCATTTTGAAATAATGCAAGGCAGATGCATGAATAAAGGAACAACCTATGTAAATGTGAAGTTTTCCTACTTCGGGGAGCTTTAGGCTTTTAGCTCTTGAAGCATTCATGAAATGGATATGGACACATGACTTATATTGTGTCCGTTTGAAAACTTGTGTGTATGTTATCTTCACTTATTCAAATTGTTTAAAGGGTTCAATTCTTAAAACACCTTGATTCTTGAAAATTTAGAATGTGTAATGTGCTAAGGTGGAAATTCAATCTTCAACATATTTTCATTTTTGCACTAGTTTTGTTTTATTGTTTCATGCAAAGGGAATTATACTAAATTGTGGAGGATTGTTAGAAATTCATAGTAATTGAGGGCTTTAGGTCACATCTGGTAATGGGTTTGGAGGTACGCAGTTTACGCCCATCAGGTCACTGAACCACCATGACATTAATAGTGGTGAAGTGGAATCATGCTGATGAAGGTTCAGTTCAAAGAGCTATACTATTCAGTGAATATGCTCAAGGAATAACTTCATCACGGAGTCATCTCATTCGGTGTGAATGAGTATACTCAAGGAGTAAGCTCTTCAGTGAGCTCACTCATCATCGGGTAAAACATGTTCGACTGATTCCCACTAATGTGTAACGACTTTGACCAATACTTGGGCAGTTTCAACTGCATATTAGTGATCACGTTGTAACGGTCATGTAACCGCTATTGCAATCATGGAGAAGGTTATGAGCTTAATTGTCCGATTAATACTCATGGCTCCTTTGACTAAGAGTTTTAACTGATCATTATTTGACTAGAGCTTTACCTCTATAAATAGAGATAGTGCATGCATGGAAAGATACATAGAAAACATAATCACTTAGAAGCAAAGGGTTCTTAGATTTGTGCTTAAATCAAGAACACACGCTTGGTCTTATCCCAAAGCGATATTCGTGATACACATGCATTAGGGTCGAATAGTTTTTTTTAAAAGTGATTACACGATTCCGTTTGATATTCGGTTACATTGATATCTTTACCCTACTTGTGCATAAACCCCAACAAAAATATAATAAAGTTGTTCTCAAATGTATTATTAAAACGATAAGGTTATAAAGTCTGACAAAACAAAATTAGTAAAAGACAAAATATACGAAACAAAAAATGATTAATGACTATAATGTTAATGTTGATAGAGGGTAGAAGAATAGCTAAAAGATAGTTCATTCTAAAAAGTTATCCCTGTAGTTTATATCAAAAGGTTATTTATTAACAGATATAACACACTATCCCGAAGAAAGTCAACATTTTCGTATGGCGTGCTCCCGTGACCGTCTTCCTACTCGGTGGAATCTAAGCAATAAAGGTGTTGAGCTTGAATTTGTGCTTTGTCATAATTGCTCGTCTTCGCCAAAAACTGCTCATCACTCGTTTTGGAAATTCATGCTACATGTGTTCATGCTGACATGATGGCAAGGTGATGCGTAGTTGTCGGCGTCGTTTTTGTTTTTAAAAATTGTCATTTTGGAAGATTATAATGCAAGCGGACGTCGTTTTGGTTGTTAATGTGATCTTTTTGTGAGGTGCATGTGGTTGTCAAGCTAAGATTGGTCAAAGATTGAGAATGTCCATAACGAGTGATGAACAATTTCCAACGAAGACGAGCAATTAGGACAAAGATTCAAGCTCGACGCCTTTATTGCTTAGATCCAAAGCAGTTCACAAAAAGACCGCATTAACAACCCAAACGACGTCCGTTTGCATTAAAATCTTCCAAAACAACAAAAATGACAACTTTCAAAAACAAAAACAACGCCGACCACTACGTATTACCTTGCCATTATGTCAGCATGAATACCAGTCCATAACAACTTCCTCGTTTGGTTAATTAGGTTGTTTGATGCGCCATTAAAGATTGTTACCTTAGCCATGAGTAAGATTTCTTAGGCTTTTTGCATTTTTTTTGCCTCTACTCGGGTAATTAGATGGGTTGTGAAAAATGGTAAAATGGTTGAGTACAAGGTTAATTCAGCTTTTCAATTGTTAGCCTTAGAAATATAAAGTCAAACAAAGAATGTAACGGTTATAATTACTAGTGTCGGCCTTTACGTGTTAGGAACTTTGTATGGAAATGTATTAGACTAGTTATGGACTCGGGATCGAGAGCTAAGCTAATCTTGTACACGTCATGGGCCAAAAGCCCAACCAAAGCCGAGCGCGGCCCATCCCACTTAGGCTACACGCATCTTTTGGCTCAAGCACTATATATACCACTTCCTAGCATGTTAGGAAGGGTGTTGGCTCATTTTGTCATCGAGTGAATCCAACTTCTTTTTCCTTTCTCTCCTTCTCTCCATTTCGCCTACCTCTTCTTTATCTCACTAGATTTCTACCATGGTTTATGCTATGTGTTAGTGAAATGACTTAGAATTTAAGATAACAAGTGATATCAATCGCCCAGGGGAGAATTACGGTGGATTGTGGTTCGTGTAATACAAGTTTTGTGTCGAAAAAATGTTTGGTTTGTGTACTTTTTCTTGCCAAAAACGATTTACAAAGCTTTATAAACCTCAAACAACTTTGCTTTAGGTTTATTAAAGGTTTACAAATCATTTTACAACAAAAACAATCGAACAAGTGCTTAATAATTTGAACTTTTTAGGTGTTTTGTCCTTAATGAGTCTCGGTACAAAACAAGTGAAAAAAACTTCAAAAATCATCCTTTTTACGTTTAATCTTCATCTTCTTACATTTTTAGGATACTTTAACGTGTTTAGAACAAGATTTAACCAAAAAGTTTCAAACTTGACGAGTAACAATTGTTGTTTTTGTGATTTAAAAGAGTTGCGGTATTCTCAAAAATAGGCGAGTTAAGGTGTACTATTAGGTGAGTTCATCTTTTAAAAACAAGCGAGTTGCAAAACCCTTATTTGGAGAGTTACCACGCGAGTTGGGACAGATCTAAACGAGTTATGGTTTTGGTCAGGCGAGTTAACACAGTCCAGGCAAGTTAAGGTTTCAAAGTTTGGGCGAGTTAGGGCTTACTAACACAGGCGAGTTACATTAGGGTTATGACTAGGCGTGTTCTCAGGCGAGTTCGTATTCACTTAGACGTGTTCAAGTCATATAATTGGCAAGTTAGTGTTTCATGTTCAAGCAAGTTAGGGTTTGAAAATCAGGCGAGTTAACGTTTTTAATTTAAGCGGTTTAAACCGGCAAGTTCATATTTTTAAACCTCAAACGAGTTGCTGAGGCGAGTTAACACGTGAACATCAACCGAGTTGAGTCCTAACCCTAGGCGAGTTAAAACCTTAGGCGAGTTTAGTTTCACACGCGAGTTAAGTATCATACTTTGGCACGTTACGTTTTCTCAAGACTACAACAACGGAACCAAACTCAAAACAACAACACTTTCATAAACTCAAAACCACAACAAATACCTTTATCTTCTTAAGATCCATTTCATTTCACAACAAATCAAAATGTCTATGAGTGCGATGCATAATGCAATCATGGAAGATGGTGACAAAGATCGTGCACCAATGTTTGCTCCAGGTAGTTACGTTAAGTGAAAATCCCGAATCAAAAGATACATTGCTACAAAACCAAACGAACAAAATTACATTGAACATGGTCTGTATGAATACAAAATGGTTACACGTCCTTTTATACCTTCAACTGAAACTACTCCTGCTCAACCATCACAAACATCACTGGAAACATACTCTACTGTTAATGGTGACATAAAGAAAATGATTGATGTTGAAGCAGAAGCAGTTTACATCATACTGACTGAGATTGACAATGATATTTATTCCACATTGAAAGCTTGCTCCAATGCAAAGGAGATGTGGGAAGCAATTGAAAGATTGATGCAAGGTGAGAATATCAACAAGCAAGATGTTGAGACAAATCTGTTTTGAGCATTTGGTAAATTCACTTCAAGGGACGGGAAATCACTTGAATCGTACTACTCAGGTTATACAAACTTATGAATGAGCTAGTCAAGAATGAATGTATAATCTTCACTCATCAAGTGAATGTTCACTTTTTCTTCAACTTCAACCATAATGGCAAAGACTTGTAACTATTGTTAAGCAAGGTAATGATTTGAAGACTGTCTCCCACCATAAACCCTTTGACATCCTGATGCAACACCAAAATGAAGTGAATGAGATTCAAGCTGAAAGATTAGCAAGAAATGCAAATGCACTTGCACTTGTTGTTATCCCTTGTATACTCAAGCTCTAAGGCCAGTGAGGTAATTTTTTTCATTTACTTGACGATTGACCGTATTGCATCGTTCAACTTCTAATTGCATCTTCTTAAGTAATGAATCTACTACAACACTATTATGATCGCGAGAGGTTTTATCTTGTTCAACAATTCCTCTATTAATATCGATATCTAGTGAATCAAATATGATAGTGTTATCAAGTTGATCAGTTATATATGTATCGTTAATAGATTCAAGTTGTTCAGGATGCTTCCGATCATGAGCAGACACAAAATATAATTCATTAATAAAGCAAGTGTCATAATCAGGTACCTCTGTTACACCATTAGTATCACGGGAAGGACCGGTTTCGGAATTGTTGTTGTCAACTTCCTTGATCTTTGCCATCATGATACAGGTTACAGTCAATTCATCGTCTCTCTTATCTGAATGAACGAGTCTCAGCTATTGACCATTCAATGTAACAACCTTTTTCAAGCACTAGAGTACTAGTTTCTGAACAAGCATCGATGATTGATTGTTGAGCTTGTGAAGTAGGTTGAGGTTGAACTCACATTCTCTTACACATTTACTTCTTGTCTCCCATATTATAACATAGGCTCCTATGTGTCTTATCATAAAATTCTCACTCACTCATTTACTCACTCACTCACACATACACTTGTATTTGAATTTCAAATATCACACTCACATTCACACATACACACACACATATTTGAATTTCAAATATTACTCACTCACTCACTAACTCACACACGCTTATTTGAATGTCAAATATTACTCACTCACCCACACATTCACATTTGAATTTGAAATTCAAATATCACACAGACTCACCAAGCTTTTCCTACACACTTTGACAACTCACCCTTTCTCAACATTCAAATTTCAAATTGAAATCATAGGCTCCAAACCATCACATTACAATCCAATCCAATGCCAACTTAGTAAATGGTTCAAAAACCTCAAGACACAAAAAGATTCAATTTTTTAAGCTTTGATATGTTGTGTTTTTAGGGTTACTTACTAAAACCCTTGAATCAACCAAAAGGATAAGCTTTATGGAGAAACAAGAGCTAAAAATATCAAAACAAACACAAGACATCCCATGTTCAAGTAGCAAAACCCACAGCTCAAAATTGTAACCAAAAATCGACACAAAATTTGTTTCACTAACTACTCTAGATCATCTTTTGGCGATTGATACCACATGTAAGAGTTGAGAGATTGTGGAATGTATTTTCATTCATATGACAGACTACAAAATGAACTTTTATTTACAAGGCTCTCATATGCTAACTATTTAGGACAATCATAATTAAGGACATACAAAAGATGAGAGGTTAAGGAGTAGTTTGTTAGATATTTGTGAATCGATTGCCGAAATAGTGTGCCTCCTCACAAAAGCATGTCTTTTTACTGATACATAAAGATAATATTTTTAGGGCATCATGCATTTAATTATATTGTACATCATGCATTTAAAACCTGTAATTTGGGTATATATGGCATTATAGAGTTTAAGTTGGGTATATATGAAATTATCTTACGGATGAACGAGATATTGGTATCCGAATATAAAATCATGAGTTTGATACAAGTCATTCAAGGAAACCCATTGTAATAATAAAAGTTAAAGTGATGGAATTATTCGAGAATCAAAATCAAAATTTATTTGTGAGTAAATTGCGAAGATAGTCCATGTGGTTTGGTTGGATTGCATTTTTTGTCCTCGCCATTTTGAAAGTGCAATGAACATCTTGTGAAGAACTTTGGGCTCAATATTCAATTTCAAGCCAAAGTTAAATGACTAAAATGCCCCAACTTCCTTCCTTCTATTTTTCCTTGAATTTATCTTTTTTTAACCAAATTCAACATATTTAGACCCTCTTTATCAAATTCTATCATCTTCATTTTTAACTAACAGTTCACAAATCCAAGTCCAAACAATTCTCACATCTAATTCAAACATCAAAATTTATAATCCCATCTAAATCCAAAACAAAACAAGACCTTATTAAAAAACCATTGTCCACCTTTATTTGTGTATTTACCTCCAAGTGAATAACCCATTATCGTTATCATATGAAGTTTTGAAAATTGACAAAAAAAAATTCTAAAACTTCGTTTTTCTTTTAAAACCATTAGATCAAACAAAATTTGTGAGAATTCAACCACACTCGTAAACAAAAATCTATTATGAAAATTCAAAAAAACATACGAATTCAAACACACATAAGAAATTTCACACACAAATCAGATCCTTAAACACACACATAACATAAAATTTTAACACATATCCGACCACTTTGAACCCAATCGAGGGTTGGTTTGGCGTGTGGTGTTATGGTGAGGAGGTGGATGGTGGTGTAGTGATCCGATCGGTGAAGGATAGGATTATGTGTGATGTGTTGTGTGTTTGTTAGATTTTAGCAAACAAAAGTTGGTTTTTTTTTCTGTATGTGTGTGGTGTGTTTTTAGTGTGGGTGTGTTCTTTGTGTGAATAAGAAAAAGTTAGAGATGATGAAATTTTTAGTAAATTGAAAAAGAGTTAATGATACATTTAAGGATTTAATATAGAAAAAAATAGCTGAAAATGAAAGATGAAGATGATGGAAGAGAAAAAAAATTGGTGGTTAGATGTTGTTTTTTATTACTTGTTTGTATCTTGTGTTTATGTAATTTGTGTTAATTATGTTTTTGTTCATTTTTTTAATTTTTTTTGCTATCTTTATATCTCGGTGTTTGTTCATAACTTTGGCCAGGGACCTAATGTGCAACCCAAAGTTCTTCACATAAACGTTCGCTGCACCTTTAGAATGATGATAGCTTATAAAAAAGATCACAATGAACTTCTATGAAACGATATCATGAGATTGAGCCAATTGAATTCATCATGAAATATCATTGAAAAAAATAATTCATTGTCATAAAAGGATTTTTTGCAATTAGTAAATTAGTTCTAGTATGGAATGCTTTAATCACTTTGATACCGTATTGAACAAATTCATGGATTATTAATAATTACGATCTTTGTCACCAATATATGTATTGAAAGGTTATAGGCATCTGATTATTAGCTATCTTGGCCTTTTTTAATATAAACTAGTTTTTAACTATATAAACCACACAATAAGTTATTATATCTATCATGATTCAATACACAATCTTTTTTTGGTAAAGAAACTTATAGAACTAGTCGACGAGACGCCACAGAATTAGTTATAGTGACATTATAGGCTAATGTCCAAAATTTAAACTAAAGTTCATGTTGAAACACAATGTGAAGCTTAAGTTGGTGTTTGATTTGTAAAAGTGATTGATAGGAACTATGTGTTTGAATGAAAATTAGGGGAGGAAAACAAGAAGAATAACCCACTACTTACATTATGGGTTTTCTCAAACTTGTACCCTTATACTTTCATAGTTATTTCTTTATTTGCATACCTCTTATGATATAGCATCAAATGATAAATGATAAATAACTATAACCATACATTTGAGATGCATCAACTTGAATTAAATGCATCACTAGTATTTTAGATGCATCCTAAAATATTTTATAATTTAAAATTTTATGCATATACATATATCATGTTAGACGAATCATATGTATCTTTCGTCCCATACGCGTTAAATGGGTTGCTAATACTATTTTGCATCATTCTTACATCAAACTCACTTTCGAAACTAATTGGGATGCATCTAACCAAATAAATATGCAATTAATTCAAGTCGATGCATGTCAAACGTGTGTTATAGTTATTTCACATCCTTCTCATTTTTAAGTTTTCCTCTCATTGAATCCCTACCTTACCTCACTTAGCAAACATACTTGCACACCCTCGAGTTTTTCTAACATCCCCAAAAAGTTAAGCTCCCTTTGGGGGAACTTCATGCTACAAGCCATTGTTGTTCTCTTGACAATGTAACACTTTGCTACAAGAAGCTAAAGTGGCCTCTAGGCTTCATGACCGGTGCGCAACGCAAATTCTTTTTAAATGCAACATTGTCCGATTAAAAGCTATGATATACTACACTCTAACGGAGTTGTTTTAAAAAATAGTCATTTGAATGTATCATATGTTCCACTGTCGTTAACACCCGACAAACTTATTAAAAACTCATTTAAGAAGATGGACCGGCCGAACACGATTCGAGTATTGTGTAATCAAGTTGATTTGAAGGTCAATAATTAATGGTTGTTCTATCACATAAACCCTACAAAGTAAGTTTACTCAAGATTTGTCCACCATAAAACAAACCACCATCGATGGAACCCTAATTTACTTATCATTCTCGCCAACCATTTCCCTGCGACTCAAATCATCTCTTCATACAAAACCTAATTTAGCCTTATGCCTATAGTCATCTCCAATCATATCTTCCACACACCCATTTTTTCCATATTCGAAGAATGGAGACACAAAACACATCTCCGACCATCCTTCGTATTTGGAGATTTTATTGGACAATTAATCAATATCTTTCATATTTGGAGGATTACTATTCATCTTTCAAACGTTTTATAATGTTATTCAATAACATTTTTTATATAATATATCAAATATCTTTCAAGTTTTGATGCTCCATATTTGGAGTAAATGGTTGGACATTAATAATATTTTGGAGTATAAATGTTATTAAAATATATTATTTCCTTCAAATTTAGAGATCATGGTTGGAGATGGCTAACCATAGTTGCACAAAAGCAACAAATCTTGTAGAATCAAATATTTTCTTAATCAATTGCACCAAGTAGTATAGAAGCGTCAAAACTACTCTTATGATAACCTCCTTTAGCGCACTTATAATGCAATCATGAGTTCCGGTCTTTAGACTCGTCTAGCCATGACCGACTCAATTAGCAAATTTCACGACGGCACATTATAATCATCATAATGTATCACTAGTAACCATGGCATGCCCCTACAACCCTGTGACGCATGGTTAGCTAATCATATACACCATGCATGACCAATCTTACCTATGAGCTTAAGAACATATCAACTACCATAAGCATTTGATTCGGAAGCTTAAGCAAAATTGCTTCTATATGGAATTATGGATTCCCCTATATGATTTGGGAATATACTATAGAAACAAGATAAGGAAGAAAAAACATTAAGCTTAGGCTCAAAATTGAAACTACTGATTTCACAATAAGGACTCTCAATGCAAGGTCATCTCCGTCCTCCTAAGTACGCCACCCTTGCAATTTTTAAAGGGAAGCCTACATTGTCCACATGATCCCTCTTTCGTGACCCTTTAGAACAAGGGGTTGTTTTGTCTTCTTCATTGTCAGTGTCTACTGATGCACACCCTGACCTGGTTTTTATGCTTATTTTTCTAGGAAGATAAACGTTGAAGTAATAGCTCACTATGGTATTATGCGACTTTGATGGAAAACAGCCCAAGGCAAGTTTTATAAAGTTATTACCTTCTGAAATCGGATTTGTTTTCACAACGCGTGCAAACTTCTGCTGCTCTGAATGCTTCCAGGACTTTGCAACAGCTTCACCCATTTCGTCAAACTTCCAAATTTGGAAAGCAGATCCCAGATCTTTTTGAAGATCAGATATTTTAGCAGTGACGTGGCGCTTGACACATAGAAGAGATCCAGGATTGTAACAATTACAATGCTGAGGTCTCCCTTTCCCAACTGCATCTCTGTCAGTTTCCACACTTGTATCTTTATTTGACCAAATTACAGTTCCTAACCATTTTGAAATGAATGATTTGCTTATAGTTTTGTGGGGGTATTCTCTTTGAGGTGGGCCATTCCACTCGGGTACATCAGCCTGAAACCGTGGTCCTACAGGGATTGCTGGTTTTTTATGTTCATTAAGCACAAAACTGAACCAGTCTGTATTCTCAACCTGTGTTGGCTTCTTCATGGAACCCGCTGGCTGCTCGAAGATACCTTTTTGGTTGTATATATTTTTCTAAGCAACAGATTGTGAAGTATACTTCCTTCTCCTTACTGAGAAAAAAAAATCATGAACTATGTGCTGAAACAAAAATATTATAGAAAACTTTAGCGACCTGGACGTAAACTAATGATATTAGAATGCAATGAAAGATAAAGACAAAATAGGGGTATTTAACAATTAACAAAGTGATAATGAAAAAGATAACAAACAATGAAATGCAAATATGAAAAGGATTCGCACCAGCAACTGATACGACACAAATTATTGTTATTGAAAATAAAGGAACTACCAACCAAGTACAAAATTCAGTATAGCCACACTTATAAAATACCAGCAGTTGTATAAATGACTTTCTTAGAGTGTCTAAGTTGAATTACCATAGCCACACTTATAAAATACCAGCAGTTGTATAAATGACTGCCTATTATATTGACTAGAAAGATGAAAATGCTAGAAGTTGGAGTGCCAAAACATTTCAACGACTCTCATCAAATAATTGCGGACATGAACGCTATTCCACATTAATACGATCAAAACCTATCAGAATATTCTAACCCTTTGATTCTTATGGATTTGGATCTCCCTTTCAGTATGTTATGTTAGTAAGTGGGAAGGAATAAAAAAACAATTACGCTTAGATGATGAAACTGATTATTTCCAAAACCACACAAGTTATTTCCAAATAAATGTTGAGCCTCTCTATACTCATCATCCTTTTTGGCAATCTCAGTGAACCAAGAAACTTGTAGCTTCTACCTCTATCCATCTTCACTTTAGGTCATATCAGCGTAAGAAAAGGAAGAACAAAAAAAGGCATGTTCATACGTTCCCACAGAGTATTAATCAACAAAAACATACAGCAAGAATATCAGATATGCGCTACTTATAATGGTACAGTAAAACCCCTGTGACTGTGAGATGAATGGAATAGGTAATTAGCACAATTACATCCAACCATGCCAACAAAGAGGAGAATTCTTCACGATATTCCAAAGTATAGAGTTAGGTCATTTGATTACGACACGTACCAACTAAAAACCAAAACCATGGTAGTCATAACCAAGTATGGCAACTTGAAACTGAGTCATGGAAATAGAATAGTAGTACATGCCTAACAGATGTATATCTAAAGATTCAATATTAAATAAAAGAATGTTTAGCTAGCACATTTTTAACAGTAAAAACAACAAATCAGGGACCAAGATTACAAGCACAAGGTAGATCCTACAGAATTGGGATAGATCTCACACGAAATTGAATAGGCTACCGCAACGGAGATAGTTTTTCGCTAATTCGAGAAGCATCGACGTGATATGCCTTCCGAATAGGTTTCAACGAATATGTTGTTTTTCATTCTCTAATAGTTATAATAATGCTTGTTGATTTTTTAACCCACGAGAAAAGAAAATTTAATGTCCATAGCAGATGACTTAGTATCATCTTATTGAGAATTTATCCGGAGTTATACAAGAAATGGACAAATAATGTTCTAGGGAACTGGACACAGTCCCATTCAACCAAGACAGAAAACTTCATTTAACAGGATCGATTAGTGACTTCGTTAAAAATTAGCACATTCTAGTTGGTGCCAAAGAAAAACAATAGCCGACAGATGATAAAATCGAATAGTATACAAAGTAGAAAAAAAAAATTGAGAATAGAAAAATAAAGTGTGTGTTTACAATTTGGAGTTAAGTTGCGCCCTTAAATGATTCTGCACAGACAGACTAAAAACACCTGCAAAACAAGGAGCCGCCAGGCTTTTCATTTAAGCAAAATATTAATTGAAAATTTCTAAAATATGAATGACCACTAGTTGCGCAATCGGCAAATACACAAATTATTCATACGTAACCTAGGGTCCAAATGTGCAAGTTAAAACACAGTAATATCTAATATGGAAATACCAAATTTGACGCAGAAGTCTATAAAAAAGAGTCAACATGGAGTATGCACTATTTTTCGAGAGTAATGCCTCATATTCACCCTTTATGGTTTTCGTCTTTCACTTACCTTTATAGCATATACATGGGGACCATTTTATCGTTGAATACCACGCCTAAAATATAAGTAATCCAATTAATTTACACCAAAGTGCAACAAACCTCATAAGTTCCCATACAAAACTAAAATAATCATAAAATGATGAATATTTTATTTAGCCTTTCCTTTTGCACTTCCCCAATAAAAAAGAATATTCATCGTAACAAAGCAAAAGTGGCCTAGTTGGTAAAAAACTTGTAAGTTATCATCAATAAAAAATTTCTTGTGGAAACGAGGTATGTAAGTTTACAATAAATGGTTTTATATAGCTCGTGGGGAAAACATACTCTGTAATTGCCACAGTTCACTACCTTTCTAAGGAGGTACTTCACACCGATCTCATAGCGTTCTTGTAGTCGGGGCACTCTAGCCTCAACCTCGGGGATAAGGGTGTCACATATTACAAGGTCGAAAACCATATGTAAACTATCACCAAAAACTTAATAAACAAAATAAAACAAAATCATGTTAAAAGATATGTACGTATCAATTATTTAGACAATAAATTCACTCAATCATTATAATTACCCTAAAATTTATAAAGTACAAAATTAACATTCAAAAGCTCAACATGCCAAATAATAATCCCGATTTAATTATTCGCCAAAGTACATTTTTAATTAATTTTAAATGATATAAATAAACTCCTCCTCAATCAATATACAATGACAAATAACTGTACCACACCTCAATTTCAGCTGAATAAATCTCCAAAACTCACTTGATGACTGCAAAATTGACTTAATTCAAATCTCAAATGAATCTTGGCCACCAGATCTTAGCTAAAATTATTAATATTCTATTCATTATGTATATGAACATTAGATATAAATTTTTGTAATTATGTCCTTTGATGAGCGGTAACACCTATTGAAGAAGAAGATGTTCAATTAAATATTTTGAGGTGAGAAAACAAAAAGTTTTTTAGCGGTATTTAACAAGAGGGGCAAATGCTATAATTTTTTTACATATTCTATATTACTTATTAAGATTTCTTATATATTCTATTACATAATATTGTATATATATAGATATACTAATTTATTAACAACTTAATTTTTCACAATGACTTATATTTCCTATTTTTAGTCTATATAATTGGCTTGGGGTGCATACTAGATTATTTATAAACCTTAAAATGTCTTATATATCAAAATAATTATTTAAAACAATTATAAACCCTAACTTATGATATTTATAATTTTATAAAAAAAAGTAACATTTGTTTCAAAAATTAAATGTCCCAAAGTGGTGTTAACAAAATGAAACTAATTGGACATAAACATTAATATAATCAACAACGAATTTTAATTTTACAAAAAATCAAACATTTTTAAGTTGTTCGGTAAAAAGTTTGTTTGTGTTCGTTTATTTATTAATTGAAAGAATGCTGAACTCCTCATTTGAGTTCGATCAGTTAATTCTGAACGATCTTCCAACAAAAAATGTTGTTCGTTTTTCATGTAACGTGAACGTTTGATCATGCGTAGTTAATGTTCGTATGTCTACTTTTTTTTTTTTCTACATACTGTTTATTTATTCCTATCTTTTATATTATATAGTTTACTTAATATTGGTTTACTAAATCAAAATTTTATAAACACCTATCATTATGTATATTTTTGTAAATGTTATGTTTACTTTTCTACGTTCAATTATGTTCGTTTCCTATCTTAATGAACGAGCATAAACGGACATGACCAACTGTATTTTCAAAGTAAACGAACATGAATAAGAAAAACTGTTCGTTTAAACGATCGTGTCCGTTTATTGTGCTACTCTAGCTCGGTTTGAATTACTTAAAAACCGAACAGATGATACGAGCCTGTTCATGTACGTATGGTTCGTTTATCAAGCCCCTTTTAGTCCTTATTAAACTTAATTAGTTAAGTTTTTTGTTGGTATTTGACTATTTATTCCAAAAATATTAACGAAAGTATTCTATTGTGTTTTAAACAATACTTAGATTTGCATATGGTTAGAGGGTCTCAGGTTCTGTTGTGAAGCAACAATAACCAATGCCAACAGATCGAGAGACTGGTATTATAATTCATGTGTTGAATGTATGAGAAAGGCCCATCTAGAACCTAGCCACGAGTAACCTCCTAACAAACGCCGCTGCGTATAGAACGAAAACAACTAACGCTGATGTTTTGAATATCAACGCTAAACCTACAAGTTCAGCTTTAAAGCCTTTGTTTCAGATGAAACAGCTATAGCACTATTCACTTTCTTCACCTCGATTGTCGCATGCCATTACCGGTCATGAATGTCCGAAATTGGTTCGCAAGCTCAAAGCACCCGATCCCTAGAAAATCCCACCAAGAAGTGTTGTCATACTTGAATGATTGTAAAAACATCACATTCCAGGGTTTCATTTAAACCACTTTGAGTTATAATAGGAGCGGTGCTCTGATGATGGGTTAAGCAGAGGCGTACGACGGGGGGGATGAAGGAAACAACGCAGTATCTGACAAAAAGAACTCCAGGCTTTTATATAGACCTTTATGTTCATTCTTTGCGGCTTAAAAGTCTATGCTTGTTTGTTCGATATTGTTACCATATACTTATTTAATTACTATATTGTACTGTTTCACAATCCTTCCAGTTAGAATCAGTAAAGCTCGAAGATGTTAGAAAAGCAGTGGTTAAAAGTGAGACAAGGACTAGATCTGCAAAGAGCCTGGTTTTGCGAATTCAACTTAACAAAAAGAAAGGAGAAGATGGAGTAGTGGCACTCCCCCAGCATCGGCTTTCCAGACTTACGATTTTTTTAAATAGTCATGACCCAAAATGACATGTTCTTTACTTCTCAAATATAATTTTATATATCTTATTATATGTTGGCTGAAAAGTATTTTTAATGAAAGTACGACTCAATTACATTTTCAACGATTGGTTGGCACGAATTATCTAACGAGACATGGGTTGATTTTTATATAGAATTTTCAAAACCTTCTGATGCTCCATTAGCCGCTGGTTCGGGTTCGCCCTCAGTCATTGGCTAAAGCCCTATTGAGGCCTTTAGCCGTCGGCCAAGGTCCCTAGCCGCTGGCTAAGTGCCTCGGGCCTGCATATTTTTCCTGCACGCCTGCATATAAATTGAAGCTGGTTTGTATATGCATTTAATAGTTCAATATTTATCTGATAATCATACCTATCTAATTAGCAGGCATAAACTTTAAATTGCATATGCAAGTTATGTATTGAAGATGCAAAAGCTATTGTTAGGACAACATTAGATCGTTATGACACTAGATCAACGCAAAAAAAACAGTTTTCCACAAAAGGCTTTCTTATGTGAGACCTATGCACATAAAAATACCCTCTTACACTGCTCTAGCTGACCTCACCATATTCTTATAGGTGTGAGTCACAAAACTATGTTTTACATATTAGCGGTAATGTCATCGCCATCTAGCTAAAAAATGTTTTGCATGTCAGTATTACTACAAATTACAAAATAATAACAACCGCGTTTGAACCTCTGCCGAATAATACATGAAGTTTGATACTTCAAACATTATATACACCTGCTTTTTTATATCAAAGATTTAAATAACGGTTTTTCCATTTGAAATTCGTTTTAAGTAGATAAACTAAGCATTAATTAATACCATGAATTTGTTTAAGTTTATAGCGAAAAACAAAATAGAGTTGGTAATAAAAAGCTGTCCTAAACGAGAGGTAAGCGACGTGCACGATTTTCTCCGCCTAAAGGGAGCTTGTTGACATAGTGAAGAAAACTCTCAAGTTGGGTAATTGGGGAGTGGAGTAGGGTGAAGAGGAGATTCGTAGTCGAACCACTATAAATCATTGTGTCATCGGTTTGATTTTTCTTATCTTTACTTGTTTATACCTCGTGGATTACTTATTTACTTATTGCATTGCTATCATATACACTTGTGTACATCTCTTGAGTTCACATAAGTCTACAATCTAAGTTTTATTTTAAAACGGTAAAAACTATTCGACCCCCCTTCTAGTTTTCACATGAGGGTTTTGGTATGACATAAGGGAAGAAGGCTTCATCCGCGTCTTTTCAGCATCGCCTGCCTGATGCTCCTGGTGAAGCTGCAATCCTCTCCGTGCTCCATGTGGGTCTTCTCTTTCTCTTCGTCCTTTAGGTTCTTCTACCGTTTGGTCCTTCCTTGTGTCATATCCGTCTTGTTTTGCGTTTTAATTAAAGTTTGCACTACGTATAATTATATTACAAGAGGGAATAAAAAAATTGGCACGCATGCCTCCCTTAACCCAAAACATATCAGAGAAAATAAAAACATATTTAAACTACATCACAACCACGTTGTTTATATTTTATGGTCTTGTGGCTTGACTCGTGTCATGCATGATTAATATTAACAGCAGGAAAAATTCTAATAAATAAAATAGCAGGTGAAAATACTTAAGCTATGGTTTGCTAGGACATATTGTATATGTGTATGCACAACATATACAACTCATCCTAATGGTACATGCAAACCAAGAGTTTCACCTACCTTGTTGCATACTAATGCAACATGTCATTCTTTAGTAATGACGGTTCTTACCTTATTGTTTTATATTGTCAGTTTAGGAAAATTTTAGCTTTTAAAATTTACAAACCCTAATTAGGGTCTTAAAACCTTTTAAATTTTAAAAGTGTGTGACTTAGGTTAACAAGAAACCCTAAGTCACCATATATATACCTAAAAAATAATTATGGCGTTTTAAACCAAAATTTGTTTTTCCTAAAATTCTCGTTATTCATTTAATACACAAATACCCTAGTTTCCATATTTAGGAATCAAATATTCCAATCAGGCTAAAACTAAAGCTTATGCATGTCGAATTTAATTATCCCATCTAGTAAGGATAAATTGACCATCCTAGGGTTTTACGAAAACTCATTCTTGTAATATTGTCCTCACGAATTAATGTTTCCATATTTAATGTTGGTTACCCTCGTATCCTCATAAAGTCGACAGCTTTAAGGTTTAGAAAAATGCTAATCTCAATTTTATGTAACCGTGACAACATTTGTTAGGGACTTGTATGTTATGATATGATTTTAGTTGACATAATGATCAAATCATAGGTCGAAGGTACGTTCGTAACACGAAGGCGCCTAATGATGCATTAAAAGGATTAATTCAACGTTTTAGGAAAAACGTGAATAACTAGAGACTTCAACATGATCAACCCAACTAGAGCCCGCTATAACTATCCAAGAATACACTCAAAACTAGAAGGATAAAAAAACCCACCCGGTGGACTGCCGAGCTACAAGTCCTACGAGACAGGAGCGGGATTCTCTAAAAAGCCAAGGTCGTGGGTGGCCAAGAGGGCCTACTTGGAGACTTGGGATCTCAGCAGGAAATGCGAAGGTTGCTTAAAGCCGGTCGGCCGATAGGCGAAAGAGAATAAACTAATTCTGATCTGAGTAGGCTCATAACATAATAGGGAATACCCTAACCCTGGGAACCGGGGCCTGGCTATCTTTCGTTTGCGGTCGACGTTCTGGCAAAGTGTGTCCGTCAACAGCTGAATGTTTCGATCTGGTTCGATTCATGGTCTCATCTTATAATACCTAAGGAGCTAATGAAAGTCTTTTAGTCAAATTAAACTGTCTCAATTCCCCGGCAATCGCACCAAAAAATCGATTCCTTTTTTATTTCCTTCTTGATCAATGACAACTGAAGCATTGTAGATGGTTAAACCTCTTAACTCCTATGATTTCTTGCTTTCTATGTTTCACTAGACGACGAACGTTGGGTTAATGGTTAAAGTTGTCCAACCTGATTCGGTGACGGATGTCACAATCGGAC